>JAVJIF010026402.1:0-78877 GCA_038442645.1 Agave tequilana
TCTTTCTCTTCCTTGCTTTTCTTAGAATCCGAAGAGTTTCTTCCTGGGCTTCCTCCATCAAATAGCTTGCTTTGCCTGACATAATAATAAGATAATTCAAATCATAGAATGAAGAACTCTTTGCTGATTTTACTGGCTTAGAGGCAAAGGGTATTACAGGTGGTTCTTGGTTGGAAAACTATATCATTGGTAACGCATAAATCAATTATTACACTCAAAGGACTAGCTTGATTAAATACTTGCGATTCTTTTTTTTTTTTTTTTTTTAACATGATGCTAAAGCCATATTAATATATTATGTAAAAGTAGAATGCATTTTCATCCTGAAATCAAGAGCACTCATTAACAAATTAGGTTAATAATAGCTCTTGGGCTCTAGTTTACTCCTAAATCCTGGTTCTGTGACAAGTATATCCCATAAACAGTCACACTTGGCAGGACCACTATCCACCATTATGGTTATATGGCAACAATTAAATTCATATTTTCTTAGTTCCTCAATGGAATTTAATCTATAATCAGTATATAACAGCCAAAACCATTACAAAAGCATATTCTGACAAACACTACATTTCCATGCTTGCGACATAATGCCAATAACATGAAGTATCTTCCTGTTGGTGATCTATAATATATAGATCCACATTACTAGTTCTGAATAACAGAAATGTCTTAATCAATTGCCAGCATCAGCATGGCGAGTGCAGCATTATGACCCCAGTCAGGGGGAAAAGAATCAATGGAAGAAAAAGGAAGGGACAATGAGAAACCCCTGTTAAATTACTGGAAACTAAACTAGAATTGATTGCCCGCTAGTTTTATAAGAACTACCCGACGTAATTACCTTTTCTGATATTTTTCTAGGATAAGCTTAATTAGACTCTAACAAACAGCTAAGGTAATTCTATAAATGGATCACTAGACTATCCAGTATATCTATCTATCACCAGCAACTCCTTTCTTTGAAAATAAATAAACAAAACATCTCTTCTTCTCCTTTTATTTCTTCCTTTCTGAGGAATTCATGTTCTAAACCATGACATCAGTGAATTAGAAGTATGCAGTATCATTGTCGTGAGGGAATTCCAAGTAAAAAAAAAAAAAAAACATTTAGCAAAGATCCATTAATTGCATTGCAGACTACACTGATGATATTACCCGTTTCCTTTTTCACAAGAAGGCAAGAAAGACCACCATCACTCTCTTCATCCGAGTCAATGATTACTCTAAAATCTTTCCCCTGCATTCAATGTATAACATATGAACACATAAGCATACATAACAGAAGTTTCACCTTGTATATTCTAGTTTGGCATATGGTATATTAATTCATCACTTTGATCACACCTGGGCTTGTCTTGGTTTTAAGCTTGGTTGGATAAGCAAAATGAAAGCATAAATTGTTCAATTAACTCAAACACTAATAGCGCCAGAATACTTTTTGGCTCAAATATTTCAATCCAGAGATATATTTTCCAGCTAAATTAGTAAAAATTGTGAGTACCTTTGGTGGGACTGGAATTTCTTCTTGCTTAAAAGTCACATTGTGTTTTGAACCAGTAACTTTTGGTTTTAATGCTTTTGGAATTTCTGCTTCTATCTTTGAAGCTGGAACCCTTCTTGCAAATGGAGGCAGCATGGAACTGTTATAAAGAAAGGTTGAAATAAAGAAAAGGGAATCTAGCAGCTACCACAAAGCCATAAATTAGAAAAGACAACTAATAAATGTATATGAAATAATTTGAATATCAGCAAATTCTCCAAATAATAGTTCAGAAGAAAGAAAACACATTTTCTATTTGTTTTCTATTTTGTAATAAAAATAGTGACTTGCCTAAAACAGAAGGTAGCTATCAGACAGAATGCACAACATATTGGAATATTGCCATCCTGCATGTTAATCATAATACTCATATATTTCTATTGGACATCCCTTAACATGGTTCATTATTCACACTGTAGCTTACTAGTGATTACTATGATAAGGGCCATATTATTATGAAGTTGTACATTGGTATCTGGATCTGCTGTGATTGTCGAGTAGCAGGGTAGCATTTACTCTGAAAAAAGAAGAAAAGAAAGTGGTGAATTCTATAATGTATTAGTGAAATGCTTCACTTTTGGTAAAAAAAAAATGGATCAGTTAAGGAAAAAAGGACTACAGAAAGAAGGAAACAGAATACCTTGGGGACTGGCCATGAGCTGGATAGCTATTGTTGAAAGACTTCTTACCATTTGCTATTATTAGCTGCAAGGAATAACCAAAACATATGGAAAAATCTTTCATCACTTCAGGTAGACTTGAAATTAAAGGGTGTCCTATGATCATTGCTTGGACTTGACACAATGGACAGTTTTATAAGGAAGAATAAGGTCTAGAGATATTCTCCTCATCATCTAAGCCTTGCCCTTCAAAATAGGGATGGCTATGTAGCATAGAGCCCTGTGGATGAAATTTTTTTGCAACCATCTGTCATTCTGACATCAACTGTTCGAGTAGGTGCAAAATTAGTGGGCAAGGAAACCGTTAACAAGAGTGGTCTTTTGATAAATCATACAAGCACCATCTAGAATTAGAGGCCAAAATGTTGAGGCCATACAGCTTGGGCCAGTAAGACAGGATTATTGTTTCAGATATGGCAATTGTAGGTTGATTTATTTTAAAACTAGGGTTAGCAAACTTAGAAATAAGATGAAAACTAGAGATGATATGTCAAATAGAAAGAAGAAAGAATGTATAACAGGTTCATGACAATAAAAGACAAATGAACTGAACTTGAATTGATTTTAAAGAAAAGTTCTGAAAACATTGCATTTACAAAGGATATAGAACTTAATAAAGAAGAAGGGTACACATATGTAGCACGAACACTCCTATCATGCAGCCGTGTCATGTCCGACACGCGTGTTATGTGTATTTTAAGAATTCGTCACGTGTCCGCGTGTCTGTTCATTTTAAATGTTGTCGTGTCTGGTGTACATAGGGTACAACGAGCCGCTCAAGTTCGTTGGGCAGACATTGGGCAAAACTGTTTGTTGTAACAGTGGGCAGCTAATGCAAGATATGACAAGTGTAAAGAGAGACAGATAGCAATATAAGCTAATAAAAATAAAGAGGATAGTACACCAGTATTTAACGTAGTTCGGTCATATGACCTACGTCCACGGAGAAGACAGAAAGAGGAATCCACTAATCAAAAGAGGAGAACACGAAAGATTACAACTCTAATCTCACTCAACCCAAACCCAATGAACCCAACTCACTAGAGCTTAACAAAGGAAATATAAATGGCAAGAGAAAGGAGAGGATAATATAATATTTAGCGACTCTCTCTTTCTCACTTTCTTGTCTTGAAATCTCATGCAATGTAATGCCTATTTATAGGTAAACTTCTAAACCCCTTCTTCACTTCACCCCACATACATCAAAAATCATAGGGTGACCCAATTGATTTCATCATGGTGGCTATGATCTTCATAGGGTGACTATTGATGACTTTTAGGGTAGCTAGAGATTTCATAGGGGAGCTATTGATGACTTTTAGGGTAGCTAGAAATTTCATAGTGTGGCTAATTGATTTTAAGAAAAAAGTCTAAGAAGATGGCTTGGTTTATTCATTAAAGACATATCAACAAATCTCCACCTTATCTTGAATGAATAACAAATCTCTCCACCTTAACTTGAACTGTATCAAGCGTCCTTTAGATTATTGTTGTCTTCTCTAGCATCGACGAGCTCAACTTTCACCGCTTTGAACACCAAGCAATTCGAGACAGTACTCGAACTTGCACGAAGATACGGACTCATCATATCTGCTGGATTATCTGCAGTACCAATTTTCTTAATTTTGATGACTTCAATTTCTCGAATAAAATAATACCTGATATCAATGTGTTTGGTTTACTCATGATATATCTGGTGTTTCGTCAGATGTATAGCACTCTGGCTGTCACAAAACACCATAATTACTTTTTGGTATAAGCCGAGATCTTCAACTAAGCCTCAGAATCAATAGCTTCTTTCATTACCTCTGTAACTGCCATATAATCTGCCTCATTAGTAGACAAAATAACTGTCACTGTAGAGTCGCCTTCCAACTAACGGTACTACCTGAAAGAGTGAAAATATAACCTATCAGAGATCTTCTATCCAAATCGCATGCAAAATCTAAATCCGAATATCTAGTAATTTTGCAATCAGAATAGTTTTCCCGTCAAAACACAAAACAATATTATTAGATCTTTTTAAATATCGCAAAATTTATTTCACTGTCTGCCAATGGCCTTTTCCTAGGCTGTCCATATATCAACTTACGACACTGACTGCATGTGAAATGTCCGATCGAGTGCACACCATAACATACATAATGCTTCTAACTGCACTGACATAGGGAACATGAGATTTGTACTTCTCCTCTTCATCAGTTTGAGGAGACAAATCTGTTAAAAGTCGAAAATGAGCAGCAAGTGAAGTTTTCATAGGTTTGGCATCAAGCATGTCAAATCTCTCCAACACCTTCTCGATGTATTTCTTCTGAGATAGGAACAAATTTTCTTTCTGACCTATTCCTGTGAATTTTCATTCCCAAAATCTTCTTCGCTGCTCGCATATCTTTCATCTCAAACTCTTGTTTGAGTTGAGCTTTCAACTTATCAACTTCAGACATGTCTTTAGCTGCAATCAACGTGTCATCAACATATAAAAGCAAATATACAAAATAACCATCATTAAGCTTCCGATGATAAACAACTATTATATTTACTCCTAGAGTAACCATGCTCAATCATGAAAGTATCAAACCTCAAATACCATTGCCTAGGTGGCTGCTTCAAAATCATAAAGAGATTTCTTTAACGTGCACACATGGTCTTCTTTGCCTTCAATAACAAATCCTTCTAATTGATGCATAAAGATTTGCTCTTCAAGCTCGCCATGAAGAAAGGCTATTTCACATCAAGTTGCTCGAGCTCTAAATCGAACCAAGCCAAGCAACCATGACTAGAACACACGAATAGAGGTGTGCTTCATAACTGGAGAAAATACTTCATTGAAGTCGACACCCCTCTGTTTGACGGATGCTTTTGGCTACCAAGCGTGCTTTGTATCTTACAGACTTAGCACCAGGAATTCTTTCTTTCTTCTTAAGACCTATTTGCAAACAATAATTTTTTGTTCCCTGGGCGGCTTTACTAACTCGCATATTTTATTCTTGTGAAGATGTTCCATCTCTTCAGTCATAGCGACAATCCATTCTGCAGCTTCATCAGAACTGATAGCCTCATTGTAGGTGAAAGGCTCTGAAATCTCCATAGACTCTTCCACACTTAGAACATAAGCGACAATATCTGCATAGGTGTATCGCTTAGGTGGACGGATCTGCCTTCTTGCTCTCCCGGTGGCAATACTGTACTGTTACTCTTGTAGTGTATCATCCCTGAAGTTGAATCTTGAGCATCATTGACTGGTTCAATGCGAGTGCACTCCTGCACTCCTTCTGTAACTTTGCTCTCAAGTTCCACCTGCTTACTTGCTTCTTCTCTCCTGAACCTGTAAATCAACAACAGACTCTTTTCTCGGTTGAAGCATGTATTTTCATCAAAGTAATAGCCCTACTAATAACAATTTAGGTGACTTAGGATTAATACACCACAACATGTATCCCTTCACCCCAGTAGCATAACCAAGAAATATAGCTTTCTTTGCCCTAGGTTCAAGCTTACCATCATTTACATGAAAATAAGCAGGGCAACCAAATACTCGTAAATGAGAGTAACTAGTAGGGGTACCAGACCATATCTCTTCAGGAGTCTTAAAATCAATAGCTATAGAGGGAGACCGATTTACCAATAGCAAGTTGTACTTATTGCCTCGGCCCAAAAGCATTTTAACAAACCAGCATTAGAGAGCATACACCGAGCTCTCTCCAATAGTTTATGTTCATCCTTTCTGCAACTCCATTTTGTTGTGTGTGTACCGAACTGTATGATACCGCAGAATTCCTTCATTTTTACAGAATTGATCAAACTCAATGAAACAGAACTCCATTCCATTATCGGTCCTGAGACGCTTCACCTTCTTTTCTTTTTACTTTTCGATCATAACTTTTCACTGCTTAAAGGTAGCAACACATCGTTCTTATGCTTGAGAGGATACACCTAAATTTTTCTGGAATAATCATCAATTAAAATCAGAAGATAACTAGCTCTACCTTTCGATGGAACCTGAGAGGGACCCCAAACATCTGAATGGATGTAGTCTAAGGTGTCTTTAGTCTTGTGAACATCTGTACCAAAAGAAACTCTGTGCTGCTTGTCAAAAACACAATGTTCATAAAAGTCAAACTTTCTTATTTTCTAGCCACAAAACAAATCTTGCTTACTCACACATGTAGTCCTCTCTCACTCATATGCCCCAACCGCATATGCCACAAACGAATGGTATATAAGTCTGGGTCTTCTGACATTGACACAGCGACATCACCTATCACCGTGCTACCTTGAAAGATTATAAAGGGTATTCACCTTCTTTCCTTTCATCACAACAAAAGAGCCTTTACTAACTCTCAAAACTTCACCTTCAGCTGAAAGCTTATAGCCGTTGGAGTCAAGGGTGCCAAAGAAATTAAATTTTTCTTCAAATTTGGCACATGTCAAACATTACTCAACGTTCTAAAAAAACCCGTCATGCATCCTAATCTTAATTGACCCAATACCAATTGTCTTGCAGGACATGTTATTTTCCATTAAGACATTACCACAATCAATTGCTGGTAGGTCACAAACCAGTCCCTATGGGAATATATGAGATAAGAACAAACTGAATCAAGAACCCACTTATCTCGTGAACGGGCGTCAAAGACGGTAACTAAAAGAACCTTATGTGATTTGGAAGCTTCTTCTGCAACACTAACAACCAAAGATTTCTCATTTTGATATTTCCTCCTTACATTTTCTTTTTCTTTGAGCTTAAAATAATCTTTTTTATAGTGTCCAAATTTATGACAATAGTGACACTCAATATTTTTTCTTAACCTAGATTTAGATCTAGATTTTCTTCGAGATTTTTTTTGACCCTTCTCTGTACGCCACGGACGAACAAACCTTCAACTTGATCCTCACTTTCTACAACTGACACTTTTTGTCTTAACTCCTTAGAATGTAAGGCTGATTTGACATCTTCTAAAGAAAGTGTATCTCTACCATAGAGCATACTATTAACAAAAATTTTAAAGGAAAGAGGTAATGAGCATAACAAGAAGAGAGCTTGATCTTCTTCATCTATTCTAACATCAATATTTTTTAAATCCATGAGAATTTTATTGAGCTCATCTAAGTGGTCTTTAATTGGCGTACCTTCCTTTATGCGAAGGGTGAAGAGGCGCTGCTTCAAGTAGAGCTTATTGGTAAAAGACTTTGTCATATATAAGCTCTCTAATTTGAGCCACAAACTGGCGACGGTATCTTCATCGGCAACCTCCCGCCAAACTTCATCGGCTAGACAAAGTTGTATAAAACTATGCGCCTTCATCTCGAGTTCTTTCTTTACATCATCAGACATGGATTCCAGCAACTTGTCCTTACCGGACAAGATTTTCAACAAGTCTTGTTGCACCAAGAGAGCCCACATTTTGACTCTCCATAAACTGAATCTATTTCTCCTGTCAAATTTCTCTACTTTATACTTTGTCGAAGCCATCTCGAAACCCACAAGAAAATAATCTGGCTCTGATACCAGTTTGTTGTAACAGTGAGCTTCTAATCCAAGAGATGACAAGTATAAAGAGAGACAGATAGCAATATAAGCTAATAGAAATAAAGAGGACAGCACACTAGTATTTAACGTGGGTCAATCAATGTGACCGACGTCCACGGGAGAGACAACAAGAAGAATCAACTAATCAAAAGGGGAGAATATAAGAGATTACAACTCTAATCCCACTCACCTAAGCCCAATGAAACCCAACTTATTAGAGCTTAACAAAATAAAGATAAATGGCAAGAGAAATGAGAGAATAATACAATATTTAGCAACTCTCTCTTTCTCACTTTCTTGTCTTGAAATCTCATGCAATGTGATGCCTATTTATAGGCAAAACTTCTAAACACGTTCATCACTTCACCCCACACATAAATCAAAATTACAGGGTGGCCCAATTGATTTCATTAGGGTGGTTATGATCTTCATAGGGTAGCTATTATCTATTGATGACTTTTAGGGTGGGTATTGATGACTTTTTAGAGTGGTTAAAGATTTCATAGAGTGGCTAATTAATTTTGAGAAAAAAAAATCTAAGAAGATAGCTTGATTTATTCATTAAGACATATCAACACCTAAGAAGAAATTAGAGGGCCGATCATGGATGGAAGGAGGAATTGTCAAGCCACAGTTGGTGATTTTTTGGTGCGCGACTTGGAGTGAGAAGGATGGAGATCATCATCGGAGGAGTGCTACAGATCGGGCTACATTGGACTTAGCGGTATCTGATCGTGCACAATAGAATTGGCGCTGGAAGCTTCAGTTGACCTCGACTGCATTCATTATTTTTTCTCTAATGCTCAAATTTGTATGCTCTACATATTTGTAACTTTCTCCTTTGGGATGTTTCGTTAATAATTATTAATGGAATGTCGGGGGGTCTCCTTAGCCTTACGGTTTCTTCTCACAAAAAAAAAAGAAAAGCAAAGGGATCTATATGATTGCATCAATGGTAGTTCAGTGTATTTGAGCTCAATTGAACAGCATATAGATAGATTAAAGTTCCAAGTTCATGTGATAAATGAACACATATACATTGCATCCCAGGAAATTATAAAATAAGCAATAAATATTATGTCTGACAAAGTAATAACTAAATATCTTATATCTAAAAAGAGAAAGAAAAACAAAATAAATATCCTAATAAGTTTTCTTTCGAGGGCAACAGTGCTGTGAATCAGTCATCAGTACCTCTATCTTTTCAGCAACAATCATACAAACTTCATGTTGGAATTTTACTAAGTGTGATTCAATCTGCTTTGGTAAGACCGAAACTGTTGAGGCAATTTCATTTAGCTTGTTTCTATCAGACTCCAGTATTTGCTGAGGAATAGATTTCAGCTTTGCTTCCAGGAAAGCTTTACCTTCTTCTTCCTTGATCTGTCATTGTAGTTTAATGCCAACATAAGTAGTCTCCAAGTGATTTGTGCAACATATAATGAATTTAAGAAACAGGTAATTCCCAATTTCTGGGTTTTTACCATATGCCCCATGGAGTTGTCGAGAAGGAGTATCTTCTGCCGAACACTTTCAGCTGCAGTTGAATGCGAACCAGTCAAAACATAAAATAATTTTTGAAGTGTCATGTACCATAAATTAAATGCATTTAGACATCACATAGAGAAGTCTTTCCATTATATTGATTATCAGATTCTTTGCGCATTTAATCTGATGAATTAGGGATTTTTATCTATAAATAGTAAATTATTGATACTTACCCTCTAGGGATACTTCCTTTACAGCTCTGTTTACTTGCATGACATCACTTTGAACAGAGTCCAAGATCATTCCCAGCCTATTTAATGAACTTTCCATCTGTCGAAATCTGTTTTCAAGCTCTTCACTGACTTGACCTGGTAAAAGCATCTCAAGCAAGATGTCATACATAGTTACTGGACTAAGATCTTTCCTTGTCACATAACAAAAGTATAAATCATTTTCCTTTATTTGTGTGTATCTTAAAGAATTAAATGAAGATGCAACAGTTGATCCATATGACATAATACAGTATGCACTGTAGCACAGCAGAAGACTTACATCTGTTTTCTGAAACAGAGGTTGAACCCCAGCGGCGGATAACACTGTTCGATGTTCTTGCAAGCTGGAGTTGAGATTCATCTCTAGTAACTATACCCGAGGCCAATGAAGAGATTCTCTTTGATGACTTGTCTTTTTCTTGACAGTCAAATCTCTATTACAAAATTGGGGGTGGGGGGTGGGGGGGGGGTGGGGGGTTGTTTTAGTAATAAAGTATATTTGACCAATTAGCTGAGCAGCAAAACCTGTTATGTTTTGTGACAAGATGGATACTGTCTCAAGTGTCCTAATTCTCTGCAGGATGATGAAATTCTTCAATTAACATCCTGCTGCCGGGACGCCAACATATATATATATATATATATATATATATATATATATATATATAATATATATATATATATATATATATATAATGAGTAGTCTTCGTGTGAGAAACTTTCTCTCATGAAGACCGTGAGAAAATTATATAGGAGCTTTTATGTGGATGATCCGAACCGTTCATCTTGATCTATATGATGGGTTTAGGTATTACAAACAAAGTTAGACTTTTAAGGGAGCATGCAACCTAAAACATGATCTATGTTTTCACAATTGAACCTATAACTATGAACATAAAAAGAATCCTAATATCCTAGTAAATAATTAAAATTACTACAGAAGAAAATAGAGTTACATACCTTTTAGTTGTTATAGTAAACAACTAAAATTATCCCTTCGGATCTCTTGTGAGCAAGCACCACAAACGTTGTGCCTCTTTTAGTTGTTATAGTAAACAACTAAAATTATCCTTCGGATCTCTTGGAAGCAAGCACCACAAATGTCGTGCCTCTGATGGAATCACACCCAACGATTCAAAATTTAACTAAGTATGGATGAACTATCAAAGAGTTCTTCCAAGAGGAGAAAGAAGGAGGCTAATACTCAAGCCAAGAGGTAGTTAATTAGACTGAATCCCTAAGGCTCTATTTATAGCCTTGGATAGCCTCCAGTTTTCTTATCCCACCAATGTGGGACTAATTTCCCAAAGGAAATTTTGTTCTCCTTTTAGTTATACTTATTTTTGAATCTCGAGGGCAACCCAAAAGGACTATGCTGCTATCAATTATAGTTATTACTTAGACACCTAATCTAACAGTCTCCCACTTGGATAAGTCTAATAACTTCCTAATTGATCAGCAAATTGTAGCTTCCAAAAGCCATTGTCGAACTCTGACCTAGTCAGTTTCGTGTCCTAAGATAAGAGATCATATAATCCTTCGTTCTACAAGATATCATTTGAACATGAGACATGGAACATAATCAATCTCTTTGTCCAGTATTTTGTTTCCCGATTTCTGATTTGTACTGACATAGAACTACTAAATGAACACATCAATTTAGTCCTGGTCGGGCCCGACACTATATGTCAACTTCAAATCACCGAGGGGCCCAAAGATATCGCTTTTCCCGTTAGGGCAAAAGGAACGAATAAACTTTGACCTATATGCTTGCACCATTTACTCATCAAATCATGCACAACAATACGTTTTATAACATCAAGTTACTGATGCGTTTACATATTATCAACGCACAACTGACTTGTAAACCACAACTCATATATCTCCATTTAAAGATTATAAGATATTATCGTCTCAGAATTACTCGTGATAAATTCCATGAAGTAATTCTCTGAGTGTGGGTTAATCCAATACTTAAATCTCCATTTCAAAGTACTCACGAACATTGCAGCAATACCATTGCTATGTCTAAAACTCTTTAGACAATCCACAACTCCATTCATGACAGTCTTTACTCATACTTACTTCCAAAAGTATGATCGACTGTGGAATTCGAATAATCAAATTATTCGGGAAGTAAAACATGCAAAATGAAACACAATAATAAATAATTGACAAAAGGTAGTAAACAAACTCATAAATAATTCTCTATTATTAATCACCAAAAGTCAATCACATTTACTTTGTTATAAGTTTCAAACTAACTATCTAACTGCTAAAACCAACATCATCTCTCAGACCAATGCTCCTAGCATGCTGATTGTGTTTAACCCTACTCAGACCCTTTGTGAGTGGATCTGCAGGATTATCTTCAGATGAAACCCTCCTCACTACAACGAGGCCTTCTTCTACCTGTGTCTGATAAAATGGTATTTTCTGACAATATGTCTAGATCTGCCATGATCTCTTGTTCTTTTGTTAATGCAACCGCTCCTTCATTATCACAGAAAATATCCATTGGCTCCTTGATGGTTGGCACAACTCCAAGATCTTCGATGAAGTTTTTCAACCAAATTGCCTCTTTTGATGCTTCGCTTACCGCTATGTACTCTGATTCACAAGTAGAATCAGCCACTGTGTCTTGCTTGGAACTTTTCCAAGAAACTGCTCCTCCATTTAAGGTAAAGACCCAGCCAGATTGGGAACGAAAGTTGTCTCTATCTGTTTGAAAGCTGGCGTCACTATACCCAGTTACTCTCAATGTATCACAGCCACCAAGTACTAGGACCCAGTCCTTAGTCCTTCGCAGATACTTGAGAATATTCTTAACCGCTACCCAATGAGCTTTACCTGGATTTCCCTGATAACGACTGACCATGCTCAAAGCAAAGGACACATCAGGACGAGTACATGTCATAGCATACATGATAGAACCAACAGCAGAAGCATACGGAATTCTACTCATTTCTGCTATCTCTTCATCTGTACTCGGACTTTGAGTCTTACTCATTTTGGTATTACTCTGGATGGGCAGTTCTCCTTTCTTGAAATTCTCCATACAGAAACGTTTCAGTACTTTATCCAAGTAGGTACTCTGATTAAGTCCAATTAGTCTTTTACTCCTGTCCCTTAAAATTCTTATTCCTAGAATGTAGGCAGCCTCTCCTAGATCCTTCATAGCGAAACACTTTCCAAGCCAAGACTTAACATCTTGCAAGGTTGGAATGTCATTTCCTATAAGAAGTATGTCATCAACATACAATACCAGGAAGGTGACTATGCTCCCACTAGCATTGACATATACACACGACTCATCCTCACTTCTAGAGAAACCAAACTCTTTGACTTCTCATCGAAGCAAAGATTCCATCTGCGAGACGCTTGTTTTAATCCATAGATGGATTTCTCAAGCTTGCATACTCCATTGGGAAACTTTGCATCCACAAAACCTTCTGGCTGACTCATGTAAACATCCTCAGCCAACTTTCCGTTTAGGAAGGCAGTTTTGACATCCATCTGCCAAATTTCATAGTCATGAAACGCAGCTATGGCTAGCATTATCCTAATAGATTTTATCTTAGCACTGGTGAGAATGTCTCATCATAGTCAATCCCTGGGGTTTGAGTAAAGCCTTTCGCCACCAGTCGTGCTTTGAATGTGCTTACATTACCATCCATGTCGATCTTTTTCTTGAAGATCCATTTACAACCAACTGTCTTCCGACCAGGTTGTTGATCAACCAAGTTCCAAACTTGGTTGTCATACATAGACTTGATCTCGCTGTCCATTGCCTCTTTCCATTTGGCTGCCTCAGGGCCTGCCATGGCTTCCTTGTAGTTCGTTGGCTCATCCAAATTTACCAGTGTATTGTCACTGATAAACGTGTCTCCATTTGCAGTTATATGGCAACCATAGAACTCAGTTGGCTTGCCAACTCTACTAGAACGCCTAAGAGGTAATGAAGTGTCAATGGGTTCAACTGGAATCTCTTCCTCTGGTTGAACCATAGCGGTTTCAAAGGTTCTTTCATCTGCTGACTCTTGAATTTCTTCAAGGTCAAACGGTGCTCCCACTGTCCTCTTTGCATATGAGCTCTCTCTCTCTCGAAAGACTCCTCTCCGTGCTACAAAGACCACGTTCTCACTAGGTCTGTAGAACAAATATCCAAATGACTTCTTCTGTGGATAGCGATGAAAACACATCGCTCACTACGAGGTTCAAGCTTGTCGTGAGTTTCTCGTCTAACGAAAACTTCACAACCCCAACCTTAATATGTGCTAACGAGGGAACTTTTCCTGTCCACATTTCGTGAGGTGTTTTGCAACCTTCTTTGTTGGAACAAGATTAAGAATGTGGGCGGCAGTTTCTAAGGCATACCCCCAGAATGATATTGGAAGTGAAGCTCGACTCATCATGGAACGCACCATGTCTAACAAGGTTCGATTGCGTCTCTCAGCCACACCATTAAGTTGTGGTGTCCTAGGAGGTGTCAATTGTGAAACTATTCCACATTCCTTGAGATAGTCATGGAACTCGATACTAAGATACTCTCCGCCTCTATCTGATCGGAGCATCTTTATCTTCCTGCCTAATTGATTCTCGACTTCTTGTTTAACTCTTTGAACTTTTCAAAGGTTTCAGACTTATGCTTTATTAAGTAGATATAACCATATCTGCTATAATCATCAGTAAAAGTCACATAGAATCGATTAGCATCCCTTGTGGCTGATCTGAAGGGTCCACACACGTCTGTGTGTATGAGATCCAACAAACCTTCACCTCTTTCACAAAATCCAGTGAAAGGTGATTTTGTCATCTTACCCAAAAGACAAGATTCGCATGTATCATCTGACCTTAGGTCAAATGATTCCAACACCCCATCCTTTTGGAGTTGAGCCATGCGTTTTTTGTTAATGTGTCCAAGACGGCAATGCCACAAGCACGCTTTGTCTACACCATTAGACGAATCAATTGAAATACACTATTACCTAAGTTGTCTACACACATCACAGTTTCATACACACCATCACAAGGTAAAGCTTCAAAATAAAAAATGCCATTTTTATAAGCAGAAATAGAACCATTCTCATCATTAAAAGAATATCTAAAACCTTGTTTGAACAATGCATGAAAAGAGATAATATTTCGTGTCATTTCTGACGAGTAGCAACAATTCAATAAATCTAAATTAACACCATTATTAAGCACTAGACTATAAACTCCAATCTTGGTGACAGGTGAAGATCGCCTATTCCCCATGATCAAGTTCATTCTACCATGCTCCACATCCTCACTTTTTCTTAGTCCCTGCAATACAGAGCAAATGTGAAACCCACATCCTGTATCAAGGACCCAAGAATCAGAAGATGTTGCGTTAATAGACGAAATAGTGTATATACCTGCAGTAGATGATTTTTACTTTCCCATCTTTTAAATCTTGCAGATACTTTGGGCAGCTTCGTTTCCAATGTCCTTTTGTCGTTGCAATAGAAGCAAGTGGCCTCTTTAGGATCAGAGACAGGGGTAATATCAGAACTGGTTTTTACATGAGACTTTCCCTTCCAGTTTTGCTTGGGAGGACCTTTCCTCTTTTTCCCCTTTCCTTGCCCAATGGCCGAAAACGGTAGTATTAGCAGGAGTGGGGGCATCACTCTTTCCCTTCATCCCAGTTTCAGCTGTCCTCAGGAGGTTGTGCAATTGAGCCAATGTGGTCTCATTGTTATTCAAATGATAGGTCAAGATGAACTGATCATAACAACTTGGTTAATAAGTTCAAGACTATGTCAATAGCCACTCATCATCAATATGCACATTTAGCCTCACAAGGCGTTCCACGTATCGCTGCATCCTTTGCACGTGGCCGCTGACAGACTCTCCGTCCTTCATCTTGCTTGATATGAGGGACTTTACTATCTCGTACTTTTCTTGACGAGCTCGCTTATGGTACTTTTCCATAAGGTCTTTGTTCATCTCGTACGGCCAGTAATCCTCATAGAATTTTTGCAGTTCAGGAGTCATGGTAGCAACCATGATGCAAGCAACTTTTGTTGCATCCGTGTAGTGTTCTTATAAGCAGCTAATTCTTCAGGAGTGGCCTTCTCTTCGTCAATTTCAACAAGTTCTTTTGTCAAGGACATACTCCTTGTCCTCGAAACGAAGAGCCATTTTGATGTTGCGCATCCAGTCATTGTAGTTGGTGCCATCTAATGTCACTTTGAGCAGATGTTCAACAAAGAAAAGTTATGATTGGAGGAGGAGGAACCAGAAGCATCGTTAGGAGCAGACATTTCTAAAAGAAAGGTAGTTTGAGTTAGAAAAAAAAATAACCTTTAATATAACAACTCAATTGAAATATCGAGGCTAGGATCCAACTATGGAATTCACAACTTAGAAAAGGGATGCCGTAATCTAATTGCAAATTTCATACAGGTAAGTCTTTTGAGACTCATTGAAACTATTCAATGGCATGTTTAATCTCAGATACGCTCTTACATTTGTGACTGGGATACCGAGGATCACAAACAAGATGTGAATAACCATGCAAATATACTTGGTAACTTCATGTCATTTATCATCTCAATTGATGTGCTGGTAAACCACACACGCTCCATCAACAATAACAATTTATAAGATACCCATTACTGCTCTTTATTAGTCCTATTAGTGTGCTGGTTAACCACACACGCTCCACTAATGACTTATAAGGTGTAATGTGCAATTTCATGGTTTAACATACAATTTCACATTTTTTTTCCTTAAAGTAACTAAGATTGGGAATAAAATTTAGTTACCTTTTATTATCATTATACCTTTAATGAGAATCAATGTATATATGGTAAATAAAATTTAGTTACCTTTTATTATCATTATACCTTTAATGAGAATCAATATATATATGGTAAATAAAATTTAGTTACCTTTTATTCTCATTATACCTTTAATGAGAATCAATATATATATGGTAAATAAAATTTAGTTACCTTTTATCAATTCAACAATTATAGCAAATTCAATTGAAAACAAACCTGCTCTGATACCACTGATGGGTTTTAGGTATTACAAACAAAGTTAGACTTTTAAGGGAGCATGCAACCTAAAACATGATCTATGTTTTCACAATTGAACCTATAACTATGAACATAAAAAGAATCCTAATATCCTAGTAAATAATTAAAATTACTACAGAAGAAAATAGAGTTACATACCTTTTAGTTGTTATAGTAAACAACTAAAATTATCCCTTCGGATCTCTTGTGAGCAAGCACCACAAACGTTGTGCCTCTTTTAGTTGTTATAGTAAACAACTAAAATTATCCCTTCGGATCTCTTGGAAGCAAGCACCACAAATGTCGTGCCTCTGATGGAATCACACCCAACGATTCAAAAATTTAACTAAGTATGGATGAACTATCAAAGAGTTCTTCCAAGAGGAGAAAGAAGGAGGCTAATACTCAAGCCAAGAGGTAGTTAATTAGACTGAATCCCTAAGGCTCTATTTATAGCCTTGAATAGCCTCCAGTTTTCTTATCCCACCAATGTGGGACTAATTTCCCAAAGGAAATTTTGTTCTCCTTTTAGTTATACTTATTTTTGAATCTCGAGGGCAACCCAAAAGGACTATGCTGCTATCAATTATAGTTATTACTTAGACACCTAATCTACACTATATACTTTACTTTTTAGACTATCATTAAAAATCACGCGAGTCCGAGTTTTTTTACTCATACAACAAGTGGTTAAAAAACATATGTTATATTCACCGTAGAATAAAGATATCACTTGATGTATCGGTAAAAAAAATTAGAATCGCGTGTTTTTTTTATGGTAGTCTAATTAGAGTATGTAGATCATGATGAACGGTTCGGATCATCCATAAAATCTCTCTTATATAGTTTTCTCATGAAGCTTATTATGAGAAAGTTTCTCATTTGAAAATTTTCATATATATATATATATATATATATATATATATATATATATATATATATATATATATATATATATATATATATTAAAATACTAAAAGGTAACTCAGAGAGCTGCATTCAGAAATTAATGAATAACTGTATCATCCTTGTTGGCTCAATATAGGTCAGAACCAAATCCATATTTTAGAGGCTCTTCAGACAATTTAAGTTACATATCAGAAATTCTTCTCTACTGATAATTTGTGTCTTGGTGAAAAGATTTGGAGTTCTTAGAAAACTTGGAACTCCTAAACAGCTTTATTGCACATAAATAAGGAGCACATCGTTGTCATGGCTCATGAGAAGCCCTTCTTGGCATTTCTTGTTAAAGAAAATGTGAACTCCGCCCAGTATGTGATTGTCAGTCATTTTGACTCATTTGATTTATAATCTCATTACCTTTATAGAAACTAACATTGCAACATTTCTTATAGAATCAACTATTACTTTTTCATTAAAAGAATGGGTTAGCCAGTTCTGTACAAGTTGAGCTTCTGACAGAATCAAACTAAACACATTTACAACAATCAGTTCAAAGGTCCTCAACAATATCACAGGAAAAGTTTGTAAATAGAAATATTATACTTTGAAAACTTCCCAACCAAAATTTATTTTACATCTGTAAACAAACTTTCGAGGACTGCTGCTAATTATATCTGCCAATCGATGGGAAGCCCATCAATCAAAATCACAGAATTACTTCAGCTGATTGACTAAATTTGCTGATATCAGCTTAATGTAAATGCGGCAGAAACTTTAAGAATTCATTGACCATAAATGACCTAATTGAAAACTCATGCTCATAGACAAGCATATTGTTAAGAATAGAAGAAACTGAATGGTAACACATGATACACTTCAGTGCTTTAGTTGACAATTATTGTTTCAGTGACTAAATTAACTTAAATTCAGAAGTTTCTGTAGCTAACTTTTATGACCTGAGGAAACATTGTCTCTGCAAGAACTCAGACAAGGATCCCCTACTAAGCTATGTCAGAGTCTCCTCTGTATCATTTTTCTGGGAGGATTCTCTCATAGATCTTGCAGTATAAAATAAGAAATTGTACCTCCAGCACTCCAAAATCTCTTGCCGTACTTACACAGGTAAATCGAGCACAACAACATCTTCTATTTTGTTTAAACGCTTACATCTTGGACCCCATGCATAAAAAGCTTTTCCATAAATTACAGAAAATAGGACTATAATGAATAAATCCTTGATTATTTTTTCAGAAGTAGATGAAAATAGAATTACTTTCCAGAAGCAGGACTAATCCACACTAAACCACAAGGTTAAGCCTATTTTTACACCATCAACACCTCTTTCATGCCATTTCACTGAAAAATTTGAGGAAAGTGTGAGCTTTCAAAGTAATCAAATCTAATGGAGATGATAACTAGCTATTTAGTTACAGTAGTTTCAACCCTTTTTCTCGAGGAGACGAGAAATCAATATTTATTCACAGAAGCAAATTCTCCAGAACATGGACATATCCGTACTCAACCACCAGATTAGACCTCAAAATACATCACCACAGTCACTCAGAAAATTTGATGAAAATGCGAAATTCAAACGAAATCGGATCTAATTTGAGGTGCTATTCTCTTATTTAGTCTAAATAGTTATAGTTTTCTAACCTAAACCAAAATTCTACGTCAAACCGGTAAGATCCAGCTTAACGAACGAAAATCCAGGCCAAAAAGATCGAATCTCTAACCTGATCGTTCATCATATTCTCCTCAAACGAGCTCTGCGAGAGCTGAGACTGAGAGAGCGACATCCCTTGCGAAAACGACTGCTGCGACTGCGACCGGATCTGCGACGCCTGGCTCATCGCACTCGATCTCCTTCACAAATAAACGAATCGAATCAAAAATGAATCGAGAAGAAGGAGAAATTAGAATCTGAGGTATATCGAGATTCGATCGGAACCTGGAATGAGGAGGAAGGACGGAGATGGAGTTGAGATCGCACGCTTTGTTGATCTTCAGCTTCATTTGATTCGTCGATTGAGACATAATAGGTAGAGATCCGAATCTGGATCGAGAGCAGGCCCTAGTTTCTGGATCTATTGTGAGAAGTTGGGGGGAGAGAGAGAGAGAGCGAGAGAGAGAGATTTCAAAATGCCTCGATTGCGCGGGGCGGTGAGAGGGCCGCCGCTTATAAAGACGAATATTCGAAAAATTTCATTCTGGATATGCCCTTGTGCTTCGTGTTTAATTCCGATCGTATCCAAAAGATTCTCGGAAGGTTCGAAGGCTGGAGCACGTGGGATCCTTACACAGTGGTACGTCATGACGGCAATGTGACTTCTGATTGGAGAACCGAAGCCCACCCTGACGTTGGGTCAGCCAAAGTTCAAACCCAGCACATCTCGGATTGGATTTTTCTGACCGACCACCAACAGAACAATTTTTGTGTTAAATTGAGTCCTGTTTGGTGGTCGTGAGTGATCGAAGTCGTAAGTCGTAAATGTAAGTGAGTTTGTAGTATTTAATTGGTAATGTAAAAATTGTAGGTGGAAAAGTGTATTGTATTTTACGATTTTTTTGTTTGTGTAAGTCGTGAGTTAAAAAGTTGACAACAAAGTTATCTGTTTGGTGATTTAAACATATTAAAAAAATATCAATAAATACTAAAAATAGTAAATATTAAAAAGAGTATTTTGTTTTCGCCACTTAAGTCAAACTGTAATTAGAAAAAAACTCATGCACATAATTTTATTCGCTTCAGCTATCTCTTTTTTAAAAAAAAGATATGCTCCTACGTGTTAAGCGCTGAAGCGCTCATCAACGATGAAAAGACGAAAATGCCTTTAAGTAATCGCTTTAAAAAAGCGGACCGCTTCGAAAATGTCTTATTTCTGAGGATTGCGACTATGATCGCAGTCTTCACAAAATGATCACAGTATAAAGAACTGGGATTATGATCGCATTCCTCAAAAAAATGTCTTATTTCTGAGGATTGCGACTATGATCGCAGTCCTCACAAAATGAGCGCAACCCGATTTCTGAGAACTGCAATTATGATCACAGACCTCACAAAATGCACTATTTATAAGGACTGCGACATGATCACAATCCTCTTTATTAGAATTGCGACCATGATCGCAATATTCACAAAATATCTTATATTTGAGTCTTCATGAGGACTACGACCATGATTGCAGTCCTAAATAAGACTGCGAACTGTTGGCCCAAATGTTACAATCCCGATTTTGTGTTTTGATGATAACAAAGCATATGAAATTATTTTGTACCAATCAAGTTCAAGAGTGTATTTCAGGAATAAAAAAATCTAACAGGGTTCAAGAAGATCTAACTGTTGGCCCAAAGGCCCATTACTCTAGTTTTGATGATGATTAACTCATATAGTTATAGTACTAATGATCTTGTGTTTATTTAGTCTCAAATTTATGATCAAGATCTTAGTTGGTGTTTAGCTTCAATAAAGGATTTAAAGTCAAGTTTTGGAGCTAGCACGAGTTTGGACCAAGTCAAGAAGATGAGAAGACTTCAAGTGAAGACTTCAAGAGAAGACTTGAGTCTAGGTTTGTTTTTATTAAGATTTTGTTTTAGATAAAATGTAAAGGATAGAATAGTTGGTGGATTGCTCAAGTATATCATATACACTCACACACAAGATTTACATGTGTTTCATGAAAGAGTTTTCATTTTGGAAAAGAGTTTTAATTTTAGAAAATACTGTTTTGTTTTTGGAATTTCTTATATACATATGTTTAACCAAAACTATTTTAGATCTTAATGTCAAAAACATAGATATTTCATCATGTATGTGTAGTGGATCATATCCATACACTTTATGCTTTAAAGTGTTTAAAATATCTTGTTTTTGTAATTGGAGAAGTTTTGGAAAAATAAGTTTTGGAAAAACCAATTTGGAAAAATACGGTTTTTGTTTTGAGTCAAAATTTCTAAGTTACAAAAATAGTTCAAAATGTTTGTAACATGTCTTGATTTTACTCAAACATGTTTGTATATCAAAGTATAACACTGAAACTATTTTTGTAGATTTTTAGAGATTTTATGGGATTTTATTTAAGTCAAAAAGCTAAACTTTTAATCCCTATAAATCCCTGTTCTGGCTTCTGCCGGTCGACCGAGCCGGTCGACCGCGCTAGGAGTCGGTCGACCGACGTGCACAAACATGCACGCCAGGTCTGGATGGAGGGCCGGTCGACCGGGTCGGTCGACCGCTAGAGAGCCTCTGCTCTCTGGAAAGCCCCGGTCGACTGGCAGAGAGTTCTGCTCTCTGTTCCAGGCCACGGTCGACCGGCCGGTCGACCGCTGGCCCAACGGTCAGATTTCTGACCATTGGCGGTCGACCGGGCTGGTCGACCGACAGCAGTCCAGAGCTGCTGACTGGACCCCAACGCCAGTTTTCTTTGGCCTATAAAAGGGGCTTTGTTGGACTGTTTTTAATAAGATTTTAAGTGAGTTTTTGCACCAGTTTTTCCTACTCTTTTAAGAGGTTTTCTCCACTTGTTTTAGAGCCAAATACTTTCATTCAAAAGAAGAGTTTATCAAGAGTTTTCAAAAGTGATTTTCTTGTATTTTCTACCACAACTTCCATCCTTATTTTTCTCACAAACACTTAAGCTATCCATTGCTATATCTATCCTATATGAGTGTTATTGTGAGAGTGTTTGTTGGTGATTAAGTGTTTAGATCACCAAGAGTTCTTTCTTTTACTTTGAGGAGGCGGACTTGCGGGTTCGCGTTGTTTCGGGTTCTAGTGAGAACTCGGTGTTTGAGGTGCGGCCTCGGCGAGCTGGTGGGCTTGCGGTGTGTAGTTCTTGTGGGAACGAGTGAAAGCACTAGAGAGTCCAAGAGTTCTAGTGGGAACTCCTTGTAGGTGTTGCGGCACCGAGTGATCCGGTGAGATCGGTTTATAGTGGAAATCCTTCAAGTGTTAAAGGCGGGGACGTAGAGTAAGTGTGCTCGAACCTCAAAACAAATCTCTCGTGTTTGCGATTGCTCTCTCTATCTCTTACTTGTTTATATCTTTCTTTCTTATATTGCTTTCATCTTTATATGCTTGATATATATTTGTGCTCATATTGTTTATGCTTGGGGATTGTTTGCTAACACTTGTATTTAAACCAAGAGAGCCAACGCAGCACCTCAACTCTTATTTAGAGAAATCTTGAGGAGTTAGTTCAGAGCCCTTCACGGGGAATCCGGCTACACTCTTGTGTTATACTTGGTGTTTAGTTTAAGAAGTTTTAGTTTGCTTTAATAAGTTTTAATTCTGCATTAATTGACCATTAGATTAGCTAGTCACCTATTCACCCCCTCTAGGTGATTACAATTGGTATCAGAGCCACGTGCTCTTGATTTGGGTCTAACAACCTTGAGTTAAAGATCCTCATTTATAGCTAATCATAATATTTGTACACACACTATGGATTTCATGTCACCTCCCACCCTTGACATTCTTAACATCCAAACTTGAAAGGTTAAGATGTCTTTGTACCTCAAAGGCCTAGGCATTCATGTTTATCTTGCTACTATTAAAGATCCATATGTTAAAAATAGCAAGTATATTGAGGCTAACTCAAAAGTCATTCATGCTTTGAAGAGTACCCTAAACAATGATTATTTATGTAGGGTTTCTAATATTGATTCGGCTTTTGTAGTATGGAACTCTTTGATCTCCCTTGGCGAACAAGAAAAATATTATGCGGGGGAGCGACTCGGATGTTGGAAGTGAAGCTTCCAACGTGTGCTACATGGTCCAAGGGGACAATCCCCTTGAGGTAAATACCGAATCCGAAATAGAAGAGGATGTTGATATGTCTTATAATGAACTTGCTTCATTTTGTCAACAACTCCTAGAAAAATATGACATGCTTAAGAAGGATAATAAGAAAATGAAAAATAAATTTGATTGTTTGTTAAAAGAAAATGATTCTTTTAAAAATAAAATTGCATGCATTGAAAAAGATAACGAGTTTTTGAAAAATGAGAATATTTCCTTGTCCTCTAAGCTAAATGATCTTTGTAAAGGAAATACTTCTTTGAAAGATAAGATTGTTTTAGTGAAAAAACAAAAAGAAATTGCTTTGCATGAAAACACTTCTTTGAAAAGAAAAATTGTTGAAAAAAAAGAAAATGTTTCTAAAAAGAATAAGAAAAATGATTCTCATTCTCATCATGCTTCTATTGATAAAAATGAAGTTAAATTTTTGAAAAATAAAATAGATTGTTTGAGCTCAACTTTGAGCAAATGTGCATTTAACTATAAAAGATTGAAAACTTTGTTTTCAAAGAAATAAGTTTCACATGTTCATGCACATCAGCCACATCATGCATATGCACACTTTGCACGTCATGACCACACTCATACACATATGCGTCCTAGAGTGTACAAGTGTACACATTGCGACCGCAAAGGCCATTTGGCAAAATTTTGTTATGATAAGATAAGCACTTTAAATTTTGCTAATAACAAGAAAGTTTGGGTTCCTTATAATGCTAACCCTCATGGACCCAAAAGAAAATAGGTAGCAAAATCCTCACCTTTTGTATTTGATGTAGGTGCGGGCTCTCACAAAATGTGAGAGATTTGGTGCCTTGGTGGTGGATGCATGGACTTGATTGACATACATTTCACGCACCGCTATCAAGGAAGTTTGGTGGGATAACCACCATATTTTGGAGAGTTAGAGCATAGTTCTTTAGTTTGGTAACTATCTCTAAACTCCTTTGTTTACATGCTTTTTACATATATGATTTTAGCATGTTTGTTTTTAATATTGTGCTTCATGTGGTAAATACATGTTTAGATGTAGTTTTTATCAAAACTTGGATATATACGTGTACATGTAGTAAGCAACATTTGATTCATATACGTTTGCATTTCATTGTTCATTTGTACTCACTATATGCACATGTATAGGCTAGTTTTGATGATTTCCTCATTTACACTTATTTTGCCTATTTACATGTTTTATTTCATGTATATGTAATTTTTATTTCAAATCTAATAAATATACATGTATACCCCTGAGTCATTTGCCTTCATGCAATTTATATTATGAACTCTTTTTATGTTTGGGATATGTATGCATATTATTAGTTTTGGATAAAAACATACATATACCTAGAAGTTTATTTTTAGATGAAAAATGAATTTTTTTTTGTTATTTTCATCTTTATATGAAAAATGAATTTTCATGATTTTTATTTAAAAAATATGATATTTATTTTGAGCTTCATTGATTATCTTCATGGAAAATGCTAATTACATGATTCTTATACACTCATATTTTATTTGTTTATTCATGACTTTGTTTCATGATTATTTTTTAGCCTCATGGATTTCGAGTGTCAACCTTTATGTATTTAGTATGTTTCATGTTTTTGAAGGATCTTTAACTAGTTTTTAAAAATTAATTTAACTAGTTATCTATTCTTCATTTGGTAGTGTTTTTCAAAATAAAATATTTTCAAACTCTAGTTTTTGAAAACCCCTACCTACCCCTTAATGGTTAGATTTAGATAAATCATACATATACCTAGAAGTTTATTGTTTTTAATGAAAAATGAATTTTATGTTTTGTTTGATAAAAATAAAAGATTCATGTTCTTTTTGAGCTTATTGACTATTTTCATGAAAATGCTATTTACATAATTTTTGAACACTCACACTTATTTGTTTGTCATGACTTTGGTTCATGAACATATTTTTGAGCTTTATAGATCGAGTGTCAATTCTTGTGTAATTGGTATGATTCATGAAATACATACGATTTGATTTCATGTTTTTGAAAGATCTTTAACTAGTTTTTTTAAAAAAAATTTAACTAGTTATTTATTCTTCAATGTTTATGAGATATACACATGATCCTATTCTTGTTTCAATTGGTATCATTGAATCGTTTCAATTGGTATCAATTTGACTCTATTTTTGTATATACTCATATTTTTTTTCTTATATATGTTTGTATCAATTTCAATTGGTATACTTTTTTTTCATACATATATATGAGTTATTTGCTTGAGTTAAAATTGTTTTACATATTTAAAGCACAAAGTAGTTTAAGATAAGAAAATAAAAATTTTAAGAAAAATTCTCAAGATTTGTTGAGAAAATTCAAAATTTTGTTTTATAAGAAAATCAAAAGATTTTTGAGTTGTATTGCCTATATGCAAGGAGAGCTTAACATCTCTTCTACATATAGATTCATGTTGAGTGTATTGTATATTGAGGAGCTTGACAACTCTTCTTTATATGATACACGTGTGTAGGGGGAGCTTCACATCTCCTCTTATGCATTACATATTATACGTTATGTGAATTAGGGCTTGTCATCCCTCTTTCATGTAATGTATATGTGTAGGGAAGTTACTTAACCGTCTTCCTCTTCATGAATGTATATCGCATATAACCTTTTATTATATGTTTGATTTGACCCCTTATTGATCTCTTTGTTTATGACAAAAAGGGGGAGAGATTTATTGATTGTGTTTTTACCCCTTTGTTGATGATTGACAAAAAAGGGGAGAAAGATTTTGGATTTATATGCATGTTTTGTGAAAAAGAATTGTTTATGCATATATGTTTTGTTTTGCAAATAGGAGAAAAAAAATTTGTTGTTTTATGCTTGTTAGCATGTTATCTCCATACATTTGCATACATGTTTATGTGCTTCATTGCATATTTATTGTTTATGTGTTATGCATGAGTTAAGGGGGAGCTTCTTTGAAGCTTTACTTTAATCCATGCATATATAACTTCATGAGTTTTGTCATCATCAAAAAGGGGGAGATTGTTGGCCCGAAGGCCCATCACTCTAGTTTTGATGATGATTAACTCATGTAGTTATAGTACTAATGATCTTGTGTTTAATTAGTGACAGATTTATGATCAAGATCTTAGTAGGTGCATAGCTTCATCAAAGAATTTGAAGTCAAGTTTTTGGAGCTAGCACGGTGTTTGGACCAAGTCAAGAAGGCTTCAAGTGAAGACTTCAAGAAGATGAAGACTTGTGTCTAGGTTTGTTTTTATAAGATTTGTTTTAGATTACAATGAAAAGGATAAAATAGTTGGTGGATTGCTCAAGTACATATACACACACACACTCTTGATTTAGTTTGCTTTAGAAAAGAATTTTAGTTTTAGAAAAAGACTTTTCATTTTGGAAAAATATCGTTTTGGTTAAAACATATAACTTTGGTTTTTGGTGTTTCTCATATACATGTCTTTTAACCAAAATCATGTTTAGTGCTTGATGTCAAAAACATAGATATTTCACCATGTTTGTGTAGTGGATCATATCCATACACACTATGCTTTAAAAGTAGTTTAAATATCTTGTTTTTTGTATTTGAAGAAGTTTTGGAAAAATAAGTTTTGAAAAATCAAGTTTGGAAAAATACTGTTTTCATTTGAGCCAATTTTTCCATATTATAAAAATAGTCCAAAACATTTGTAACATGCCTTGATTTTGTGCAAGCATGTTTGTTTATCAAAGTATATTGGTAAAACTATTTTTGTAGATTTTCTATGATTTATGGGATTTTATTTAAGCCAAAAAGACTAAGTTTTAAATCCCTAAAATTCAGTTTCCAGGCTTCAGCGGTCGACCGACCGGTCGACCGAGTTCTGAAGTCGGTCGACCGGACGGTCGACTGACGTGCACAGACGTGCACGCCTAGTTCTGGCAGGTGGCCGGTCGACCGACCCAGTCGACCGTCCAGAGAGCTCTGCTCTCTGGAAAGGCCCCGGTCGACCGAGCAGAGAGACTTGCTCTCTGTATCTGGCCTCGGTCGACCGACCGGTCGACCGATGGCACAACGGTCTGAAATATGACCGTTGGCCGGTCGACCGGGCGGTCGACCGACAGTTCTGACAGACCCCAACGGCTAGTTTTCCAGACTCTATAAAATGGGGCATTTGGGGGCTGTTTTGATCAAGATTTTCAAGTGGGTTTTCACCAGTTTTTCCTGAACTATTTAGAGGTTTTCCTCCACTTGATTAAGAGCAAATATTTCCAATCAAAAGGAGAGTTTATCAAGAGTGTTCAAAGAGATTTTCTTGAGTTTTTCTCCACCATCTCTTTCCTAGTTTTTCTCACACAAACACTTGAGCTATCCATTGGTATATCTACCTATAGGGTTTTGTTGTGAGAGTGTTTATTGGTGATCAAAGTGTTTAGATCACCAAGAGATCATTTCTTGTACTTTGAGGAGGCGGACAAGTGTGTTCGCGGTGGTTTAGAGTTCGTGTGTGAACTCTTGGTTTGAGGTGCGGCCTCGGCGAGCTTGTGTGGCTTGCGGTGTGTACGACTAGGAAGTCCGAGAGTTGTAGGTGTTGCGGCACCGAGTGATCCGGTGGGATCGATTATAGTGAAAATCCTTCGTGTGTCGAAGGCGGGGATGTAGAGCAAGGGTGCTCGAACCTCGAAACAAATCCCTTGTGTTTGCGATTGCTCACTCTCTCTCTATCTCTCTTGTTTATATCTTGCATACTTATCTTGTCTTTATCTTTATATGTATGATATACATTTGTGCTTAATTGCTATACTTGCTTGGGGATTGTTTACTAACACTTGTATTCAACCAAGAGAGCCAACGCGGCACCTCAACCCTTATCTAGGGGAATCTAGAGGAGTTAGTCTAGAGCCCTTCACGGGGAATTCGGCTACACTCTTGTGTTATACGTGGTGTTTAGTGTAAGAAGTTTAATTTTGTCATAATAGTTTTTAATTCCGCATTATTTGGCATTTAGTGACCATTAGATTAGCCATCACCTATTCACCCCCCCTCTAGGTGACTTTACACCCATGAGATGGAGATGAAGGCTAGAGAAGAAACGACACCACAAAGAAGAAGACAATTGCCTTCAAGTCTACTCCCACCATCTCTGACGATGATGAAGAAAAAGAAGATGATGAAGATCTTTTCCTCCTTGTAAGAAATGTAAGAAGGATGTACAACAAGGCAAAGATCAACAATAGGAGACGATGGCAAGGAAAGGAGGAAAAAAAATCATCTGTTTCAACTGTCGGAAACCCAGACATATCATTGTCGAATGTCCTGATATCAAAAATAAGTCATCTTTCTCAAACAAGCCAAAGAGGACATTTAAAAAGAAAGCTCTCAAAGCTACATGGAATTCAGAAAGTGAATCTGAAGAGGAGGTGGACACAGCAAACGTGTGTTTCATGGCAAATGATAACAGACCTAAGATAACTTCTGAACTATCCCTTGATGATTGTGATTTAACTATGGATAGAATAGGAGATGCATTTGTAGAACTTTCAAATAATTATGATTTTTTAAATAAAAAATATCTAAAAATGAAAAAGAAAAATGAAGTTCTTCAAAATAAATTATCACTCTTTCTAAAGAATAGGATGATTTATCTTTCACTCTTTTATCCACACAAAATTTTTTTGATGCATACAAGATTTCATATAAAGCAAAGTTTTCCATGATTTATCAAAATGAAATTTCTACTTTAAAAACTAAAATCAACAATTTGAGAAATATTTTAAAGAAATGTGAGTTTGATAAAGTTATATTAAAGGCCATATTTTCTAAAAATAATTCTTCAAAAAAACATATTCATACTACACGTGCTCACACTTCTAAATCACACACTAAGCATACTTATATTTTATATACTCATCATACACATCATGCATTCATGTATGATAGAGTTTATTCATGTACTTATTGTGGTCGAAAGGGTCACTTAGCTAAATTTTATTTTGATCGTATAAATGCTTCTAAAAATCATATTTGGGTTCGAAATACTAACGTTAAAGGACCTATAAAAATATGGGTACCAAAATCAATAACTTCATTATTTGATGTAGGTATACACCAAGACTCTAAGACATAGGGAGCAGTGGTATCTTGAAAGCGGTTGTTCAAGACACATGATTTGGGACATCAATAATTTTATAACTCTATCAAGGTATCATGAAGGTGGCACCATCACCTTCGGAGATGACTCAAAGGGTAACATTATCGGTATAGGTAACATTAAAATTGGTTCATCTCTATTGATTGAAAATATTGTTTTAGTTGATGGACACAAACATAACCTCTTGAGTATTAGTCAACTATGAGTTCGAGGTTTTAAAGTTATTTTTGATGATTCTTCTTGTAATATTTTAGATGGTAAAATCGATGCTTGCATTCTTTTCGAGATTTCGAGAAAATAATGTATATATTATTGATGTGCTAAATTTAGATTGTAATGCTACATGTTTAAATGCTTTCAATAAGGATTCTTGGTTATGGCATAGAAGATTAGGCCATGTATCTTTTGATCATCTATCTAGAATTAACTTTAAGGAATCGGTGAAGGGTATTCCTTACTTGAAGTTTGAAAAGAACCGTATTTGTGATGCGTGCCAACTTGGAAAACAAACCAAGTTCTCTTTCAAATCAATCAAGGATATCATGACATCTAGACCATAAGAGTTAATCCACATGGATTTGTTTGGTCATATTAAAACCAAGAGTTTAAATGGAAACCATTTTGTTTTTGTATTGGTTGACGATTTTTCTCATTTTACATGGGTTTTCTTTTTGGAACATAAAGATCAATTTTTTTCGCATTTAATGTTTTTAGAAAAAGGGTTGAAAAAAAATTTTTCGATTTTGTGCATAAGAAGTGATAGAGGTGACGAATTCATTAACTACTATTTTATCACTTATTGTGAATAAAATGAAATTAGGCATGAATTATCTTGTCCTAGAACTCCACAACAAAATAGAGTAGTTGAAAGGAAGAATCGTACTCTTCGAGAAATGGCTAGAACAATGATTAGTGAATACGGACTCCCTTAATATTTATGGATCGAGGCTGTAAACACTTCATGTTACATATCAAATAGAATTTATTTTTGTAAAAATACTTTCAAACTTCTTTTGAAATTTACTATTTGAGAAAGACTAATATTTCTTAATTCAGAGTTTTTGGATGCAAATGTTTTGTTTTAAACACCAAAGATAACTTAAGTAAATTTGATGCTAAAGCTTTTGAAGCTATTTTTGTTGGTTATTCTAACACTAGTAAGGCTTATAGAATCTTCAATAAATCTATTTTGACAATTGAAGAATTATGCATGTTAAGTTTGAAGAATCTAATGCTTTATTAAGAATATTGTAGAGAATTATTCTTTAGATGAAGACATAGAGAAAGTAAATTTGAAGGACTCAAATATCCAAGAACATAAGCCAAAGCTTGATAAATAAGGTGAAGTTCAAGAGGTTGAAGTGGTACCAACACTACCACTTTCAAAAGATTGGAGCTTCGCTACAAGTCATCCTAAGAAGCTCATCATAGGTGATGTATCAAAGGGGGTAACTATTCGCTCCAAATTCCATGATTTTTGTGGCCATTTTGCTTTTATTTCTCATATTGAACCAAAGAACATTCTCGAAGCCGAGGGCGACTCATATTGGTTGCTTGCAATGCAAGAAGAGCTCAACTAATTTGAGCGCAACCAAGTTTGGCACTTATTCCTAGACCCCATGATAGACCAACAATTGGCTCTAAATGATTTTTAGAAACAAGTTGGATGAGTCGGGTAATGTTATTAGGAATACAACTAGGTTAATGGCCCAAGGTTACACCCAAATCAAAGGTATCGATTTTGAGAAAATCTTTGCACCCGTAGCACGGCTTGAAGCCATATGGATAACACTCGCTTTTGCTTCTTATAAAGATTTTAAACTTTTTTCAAATGAATGTCAAAAGCGTATTTTTAAATGGTTTTATTGAAGAGGAAGTGTATGTTGAACAACCCCCTAGGTTTGTTGATCCTACACATCCGGATTTTGTTTTCAAATCAGATAAAGTTTTATATGGTTTAAAACAAGCTCCTAGAGCTTGGTATGAAAGACTTTCAACATTTTTTATTTCAAATAGTTTTGTAAAAGGTAAAATAAATACCACTTTGTTTACAAAACAGTAGATAGTGATATTCTTATTGTTCAAATTTATGTTGATGATATTATATTGGATCTACAAATGGAAAGCTTTGCAAAGATTTTGAATCATGCATGAAGAATGAGTTTGAGATGTCTATGATGGGCGAGCTAAACTACTTCCTTGGACTACAAATCAAGTAAAAGAGTGATGAAATTTTTATAAATCAAGCCAAGTACACAAGGGAACTCATCAAGAAATTTAGGCTTGAAGGGGCATAAACGAGCAAAGATCCCATGGCTACCACAACAAAACTTGATAAGGATGAACAAGGTATAAATATAGACATTAAACTTTATAAAAGTCTGATTGGTAGTTTACTTTATTTAATGGCTAGTAGGCCGGTTGTCATGTTTAGTGTATGTCTATGTGTTAGATTCCAATCTTGTCCTAAAGAGTCCCACTTGATTGCACTAAAACGCATTATTAGATATCTTAAGGGCACTATTGGAATGGGCTTGTGGTATCTGAAGACGAGACAATTTTTCATGATAAGTTTTTCGGATGCTGACTACGCCAGTTGTAGAGTGGATATGAAGAGTACAAGTGAAATTTTTCAGTTTCTAAGAAATTGTCTGTTTCATGGTCTTCAAGAAACGCAGCCTCTCAACCGCCGAGGCGGAGTATGTTACGGCAGGGGCTTATTGTGCACAAGTCCTTTGGATGAAACATACCCTCCTTGACTATGAGTTGCATTATGATCATGTTAAGATATTTTGTGATAATATTAGTACTATTCATATGACTAAAAATGCAAATCAACATAGTAAGACAAAACACATAGAAATTCAATATCACTTTCTTAGAGATCACTATGAGAAAGGTGATATTGAAATTAATCATGTTTCAACTAATTTCAACTAGCAGATATTTTTACTAAGCCACTTGATTTTAACAGATTCTCTTTCATTTATGGAGAATTAAATATTTGTATTGTTGATTCATGAGTTTTCCTTCTGATAAAATATACATATGTTTTAATTTTTGTAGTTTTTTCCTTACCCTTTTTGATGCATGACAAAAAGGGGAGAATATGAGTATTTATTGGTATTTGTTTGATCATGCTCTTATACAATGCCTTTATCATATAACTTATTGATATCTTGTACTTGATACCTAGCATAACTTGAGGGGGAGTTTTTATAAAGCTCTTTCCTAGATTTTCTTTTAAATAGCTCATATGTTTTGTCATCATCAAAAAGGGGAGATTGTTGGTCCAAAGATTACAATCTCCGGTTTTGTGTTTTGATGATAACAAAGCATATGAAGTTATTTGGTACTAATCAAGTTCAAGAGTGTATTTCAGCATTCAAAAAGATCTAACAGGGTTCAAGAAGATCTAATAGGTTTCTTCCTTTAAAGGAAGGTGTTGATGGCTCAAAGGTACTAAAGAACGGGATCATAACTCAAAGCACTCATCGTCGCTCAAATGTTACTATCAGAGAAGCCCGTTTGAAGATTCTTGTAGTCGATTAGAACCTTGTAAAAAATTAGTTTGTTAAAGAGTAGAATATTGATTTGAGGCTCAAAGATATACACAACAAAAATGCACGTTTTCAAAAGTATGGTTTTGACATATTTTGTTTTGATACTTGTTTCACATTTTCCTAAAAATTTTTATCTCAGTTTAGAACTTGTATCTCATGGTTATGCATGTCTTCGCTCTTCCAAAATTCAAACAAAAATTATTTGAAATTTTTTTATCTTCAAAAATTTCCTTGACCCAGTTTTTGGCCTAGGTCGGTCGACCGTGCCTATTAAAGGCCAGAATGATCGACCGCACGGTCGACTGAACCCTGGCAATTGGGGTGTGCATGTTGTGCACATTCTCGGTCGACCGACCAGTCGACCGGTCCCTTATTGCGATCGACCGGCGGTCAATCGACTGTAACTCCTTTAGTCTCAGTTAAACATGGTCGACGAGAGCCAACGGTCAAATTTTTTTGAGTGGTCGGTCGACCGACAGACTGCTAGATGGCAGTAACGACCAGTTCTTTTAAATCTGTTTTTAAACATGTTTCTTTTAAAACGTGAAAAGTTGAATTTATAGGGTCAATTTCTTCCTTTTTAGACCTGGTAAAACTATTCTAAAAGTATTTTTCTAAAACCTATATAAAGAGTCATTGGGATTGAATATTTTATAATAAGAAATTTCATTGAACATTTAGCTTTTGCTTTCAAAGAGAAAAAGTTTCAAGTTTTCTTTTGTGTTCTTATTTTCAAAGTTTTAATTGAGTTTTTCTGCTCTTAAAATCTCTTTTTTATTTCCACTCTCACTTACATTCTAAAGCTTCAACTTTACATTTTACTCTATAGGGTTCTTGTAAGAGAGTTGCAAAGAGAGTGTTTGTGATCTCTTGATCACCAAGAGCTTGTTATCTCAATTGGCTTTGTGCTACCTTTGGTCTAGAGGATTGAGTTAGGGAGTTGTGTACTTTGAGTTGTTGTAATTCCTTGGTGTAAGGTCCCTTTGTGGAGGATCGTATAGTGGATAGTGAAATCCTTCACGATGGTGAAGGCGGGAACGTAGTGCGGTTGCTCGAACCTCAGAACAAATCCTTTTGTTTGTGATTGCTTTTATTGTCTCTATTTACTTGTTTATCATTCTTTTTTTTTTTGTCGATCAATACTCATCTCAACAAGATAGCAATTGAGCACCTCAACTCTTATATAGAGGAATTACGAGGAGAAGTTCAGATCCCTTCACGGGGAATCCGGTTTCAAATCTTGTTTTGAGTGATCGGTTGCATTATTTCATATTAAATTGTCTAGAATTTTTATTTGATTAGCTATACACCTATTCACTCCCCCTCTAGGTGTAATTTCACGAACATGGTCACAGTTTTCACAAAATGTCCTATTTTTGAGTTTTTATGAAGACTACAATCATGATCACAGTGGTCTTTATTAGGATTGCGACCATGATCGCAGTCTTAAGAAAATGTCACATTTCTGAGTCAGTCCTTACAGAGGACTGCCATCATGAGTCACAATTATCATATCAGCATCGTCATTATCAACAGACTTATGTCCACTGTTATCGAATGATCCCTAAAGTTTTCCACGAATAAATGAAATCTGCAAAAGGTCGATCCAAAAAAAATTTCAGGGGCTCCATTCTTGACCTCGGGAGGGAGGCTCCCCGCCCCCTTCCAACTCCCATGACGACCTAACTGCGCAGGTCGACCTGCGAATAACTTTGCGTCAGGGTCAAAGTTGAGGGGAAGAGCAACGTCGGGAGTGATGGAGAAGGGTAAAAAAGGAAATAAAAGATATAAAGAAGTGGTGGTTGGGAGGAATCAGTTTATGCTGACATGGATGAGACTGTAGCAAACAAAATTATGAAGCTGAGTTTTTTGTAATTATGAAGCAAAGTAGGTGGCTGTAGCGAAATATTCCATATTAAAATATTAAATAATTAAATGTTAAATTAAAAATGTTAAAAATATAATAGATTAAACTTCAAATAATCAACAATTAAAAGTTAGTGAATATTAAAAATATTTAAAATAAAAAATAAAAATATTAAATATTATAAAATAATCTAATAATCAAAACTTATTAAATTTATATTAAATATAACTAGTCTATAAATAAAGTAAGAATTAAAATTAAGTGGAATACATTATTTTAATCTAGTAACAAAAAAAAAGAATAATCTAGTAATAAAAAAAGATTCTAATATTAAAAATTATTAAAATTAATAAAAATTTTAATCTAATAATTAAAAAAATTCTCATAATTAAAAATAATCTAATAATAAAAATATTAATCTAATTACAATTAATTGTCTGCAATACAGATTTGCATGACCACGAAATTAACTGTTTGTATTACAAGTGGGCTGTAAGTGTAATTTATATGACAACAAAATTAATTGTTTGTGTTGTAAGTGCGTCGTAAGTGAGATGTAAGTATATTTTACGACTTATGGGCCAAACAAAACGCCCCAAGTCGTAAGCCGCAATTACCACTTGCGACTTACGGACTTTTACGGTAAAAAAACGCGCCTTGAGTTGGGGCTAATTTCAGAAAAAACCTCGAACTTTCACTTGATTTCGATAAACTACCAAGAAATTTGAACATTTCATTAAACTACCATGAACCATGGCTTTTCATGATAGTTTTTTGAAAAATTCTAGGATCTTTATGAAAGTTCATGATAGTTTATTGTATTTTTGAAAGTTTCCAATAGGTTTTATAATCGAGTGAAAGTTCATAATAATTTTTTGAAATTAAGAAAATTAGGTTGTGTTGCGGCATGAGTAAATCAAGTTAACCAAAAAAAGAATTCACTCATACATGAACAATTAAAACATTCATAAAATTAACAATAACAATAGAAAATCAATCTTCAAGATCAGATATATTAAGTACAATTAAGCACAACAAATATAAAAGAATTAACAAGTGTTCTTTCCCTCTCTGTCTCCTCTCTGTCTCTCAAAACCTTAGAAACCCCCACCCTCTTTGTTCCTATAGTTAGGGCTTTCTCTTTCCTAGTTGTGACAGCGTGCTAGAGAGAACTTTATGACATAAAATTTAAGATCCGGGGATTGATAGCGGCAATGGTTACTTTTCGTTATTAAATTTATAGTTGGGAGTGGATGTGTATGATGATTCGTGCGATCTCAGCTACTGTGGGGTGATTATCGATCATATCCATTTCGTCTTCCTCTTAAATTCAGATATTGATTGCAACATGGGTTATTTTTGTCGTTTATTTTCGCGATTGGGAGAAGACACGCACGAGACTTCATGCGATCTCAACTATTGGAGTGACTAGCAATCATAGCTATTTCGACTTCCTCTTACCATTTCACCTTCTCTCATGTGAGACTGCTATGGATTATCTATAGTAGCGTGTTATCTTTGGGTCGCTACCAGAAAATCAGTGACTTCGCTGATGATCTAGTTCATACTTGTTTGATAGCGATCAAGTACTTGATACTCGTCTTGGATTTGGAAGTACAAGAGGGTTGGACATCATTTTTTTTTTTTAAATTTTTACTTCAATCAATAGATTCAATCAATCTGATCTTCAAGAGGATCGACTTTGTTTCAATAGTGGATCCAATTGATTTAGGTCCGTGAGTTAGATTTACAAAGAGATCAAATATTTTTATTTGTCTTATATCAATTAAAATTATTTTTTTATTTTTTCGCTTATCCGTGGTTGCCAACCTCGGACTAGCAAAAATTTGAAAGAAAAAATAATTTTCCCTCGTCCGAGTTTGCCGACCCCAAACGAAAAAATACATAGGCAAAAAAATATAGGTTCAACCGGAGTTGCCAACCGCAGACGAACCAAAATATGACCAGACGGGCGCAGGCGCCACGCAGGCTGAGCGAACCGCCACGCCGTTGATGTGACATGTCAGAAGTCAGTTTTTGAAATTAATTTGGTGGAGGTCATTTTTTATAATTAATTATTTGTTGAGAGTTTTTTGTAAAAAAAAACTTTTTTTTCTTTTCAATGTTTTTGTATTCTCCCCCCCTGTTTCTTTGGTTTATGTTTCGATGACGGGAACAAGCTTATGATTCTTCCATGCTGACAACTTGAATTCTCTCATCTGCCTTAAAATTAGAGAATGATCTAAGTCGAAATCTTAATCGTTAATTATCTAAATGAACAATTGTGATTCAATTCTTTCATAACTAACATCATACTTTCTATTATTTTATACTCATAAGTAATATTTTTCACAACCACAAAATAATACACAATCATAATAAGACTTGAACCGTGCCCTAATTCTAGCACGGATGAAAAGGCCCTCTCTAATCATACTGGTTCTCATCACTGGCATCTACTCTTCTTCTTGCTTAGTAAATATTAAGTTCCACTCTCTTTTGCCTTTCATCTCAACAACTTGAAAAGAAAAGGAAAGAAAAGATAAGGAAAATCAATTACAGATAGAAAAACAAAGATATCCTTCTCTTCTTCTTTTTTTTTTTCCCCCTTGCTCAGCTCACATAATCTCAGAGTGATCACTCATCAGCCACCGGAGAACAGCCCGGCCTCCCTCCTCCGCGAACCGCATTACACCATTCCACTCGGCAACCGCCTTCTCCTCCGCACCTCCCCTCAACACCGCCGGCACAAACAGCCAAAACGCCGTCCCCGCCACAAACGCCGGCACCGCAAGCGGCGGGTGTGGCCTCCACCACCCACCTTTCTTCGCCCTCACCTCCACCACGGTGCACACCCCATGAATCACAAAGAAGCAAGAAACAGCCCCAGTGGGACCCTCACGCGTCATATAGTAGCACACGACCTCGTGCATGATCCCCGACACGATGAACGCCGCCATGATGCCAGCGTCGGTGCCGAGCCGGGCCTTCACGGGGTGGTACACCGTCGGGCGGAGGATGGCTGTGACGGTCAGGTTCCAGCGCTTGCCCCAGAAATCTTGGACGGATGTCGAGCGTAACGGGTCGTCGAACTGCGGTTCGAGGTCGAGGCCCAGGAGGACGCCAGCAAAAAACGCGGCGGCCGCGAGGATAAGAGCAAGAGCGAGGTACATGTGAGTGACTTGTACAGCTAGCATCAGGCAAGGGTGAATTTGCGATTTGTAGCGGTAGACTGAGATCAAGAACGCGAGCAGGATGGCTCTAATGCAAGAAGGAATGAGAAGAGGAGACGACGTAGTTGTTGCAGCTGTGCGGATTTTGACGGGGAGCGAGGAGACGGCGATAAAGGTGGGGAGGGGGAGGGAGGGGAGAGCGGGCCCGCAGCGCAGCCGGAGGCGAGGAGGAGGAGCTTGAAGACGGCGAGCCATGAGAGGAAGAAGGAGGAGATGGCGCGGAGGTTGATGGTGGAGAAGTGCAAGGGGAGGCGGTAGAGGAGGAGGACGACCGGAAGCAGAGCCAACAGGCGGAGCTTTCCCGGTTGGATTGACGAGGAGGTGAAGCGGGCGTAGGCCATCGATGCCGCCACCCACGCCGCCACCTTCATCAGCGACCCCAGCTCTCCTCCTCGATCCATTTTTTTTACGACGAAAGGCACGACGAGATTATGCATTTAAAACAGCTTGTTCATCAGAATACGCATAGGTCCTCTCTTCGCTGCTGGCGTTTGGCTCAAGGGGTTTTCTTGACCTTTTGGGTGGTTCATCAACGATGCGCCGGCGTTTTATTTGTTGGCATTTGTTTTTGAATATTCGTCAGAATTCTTCTTTAGCTCGCAATTTTGTTTTTGACAAACTTTTTTTTTGTCCTCTCGTCGTTTGTATATCTTCCTCCAAGGCACAAATTTTGCAGAACGGAGAAAGAACTCTTGAATAATCTTCTTAGGTTTCTACGTCAATTTTGTTTTGGAATCGTTTTTTGTTCATGATTTCGGTCGTAGACAATTTCAATCTTCTGGGGGAGTTGTGTGATAGTGGGCTTGAAATTAGATCCTCTCTAATATTAATAAACCGTGAACAATTCACATCTCAAATCACAATCATTTATTATTTTATACACTATTATGATTTGTTTTGAATAAGAAATAAAGATAATTAACATATAAAGCACTTGAGACATGATTACAGATATATATATATATTTTTTTGCATGAATGCCTACCATAGTTTTTGGCCCAAGTTTACAATCACCCGATTTAGTGTGTTTTGATGATTACAAAACATATTAGTTATTTGTACTAATAATATTTGTTGTTTTAGTGTGTTTCAGGGTTCTAATAAATCTAGAAGTTTTCTTCCCTAAAGGAAGGTGTTTGTGATTCAAGTCACCTCAATTCGGGCTCAAGAATCAAGCTTTCAAGAACATATGGAGAAGCTCACTTGAAGAACTTGTAGTCCTTAGAACCAATGTAAGAAATAGTTTGTTAAAGTTTGAGTTTTGGAAATTGGCTCTAGGATACACACACACATTTTGTATACAAGTTTTCATGATTAAAGCTTTTGTTTCTAAGTTGTATGCCTTGACAAATATACATGACTCTAATTTTTACAAAGATATATATCATGTTTAAATCATGTATGTTTTCACTTCCCTAGCATGATACTTAGCTATCTTTACTTCAAAATGTTTACATAACCGGTCGACCGGACCGGTCGACCGGAGCTTGTATCCAGGACGTGCACGCTTGTGCATGTCTGTCGGCCGACCGTGCGGTCGACCGACTGAAAGCAGTTCTGCTCTCGGGTTTTCTCGGTCGACCGCCCGGTCGACCGCCTTCAGAAAACTGTGTTTCATTTTAGAGGACAGTCGACCGGACGGTCGACCCGAGCCCAACGGCTTCTTGCCAGCAGGGCGGACGGTCGACCGGACCGGTCGACCGCCAGGCATGCAAAGCCCCAACGGCTCTTTCCTCTTTGGTGCAATCTGAAATCTGTTTTATAAATCTGTTTTTGGCAGACTTTTTCTGAGTTTTTGGAGATCTTTTCCAGATCAAATAAGCTTAAAATAAATTGATTTTAACCCTTTCCTCTCCCTATAAATAGAGGAGAATAGTCTCTTGCAAGATACCAAGAAAAACCCTTAAGTTTTCAAAGTTTAAAAAGAGAAGAAAAGTGTTTAAAGCTCTTCATTTTTCTCATTCATTCTTGAGCTTGTTTTCAGTTGTGTTTTCTAGCAAAAATCATTTTACAACTGAGTTTTTCTCACTACACTTCTTAGAGCCAAAATTCCCTACTCAATCTATAAGGAAGTTGTAAAGAGAGAAGTGTTTGTAAAGAGTTTGTGATCATTTTAGAGATCACTTGGCTACTTGTTACTCTTTGTTCATCTTGTGGAGACACCTCTTCGGTAGAGGTTCTTGTAAGTGGTGGAGCTCGGTGCTCCGGTCTTTGGTAGACCTTGTACGCGTCCTCGATGGATAGTGGAAACCCTTCACGGAGGTGAAGGCGGGGAGTAGAGCGGTGGCTCGAACCTCGAAACAAATACTTGTGTTTGCGATTGTCTTTTGCTCTTGCTCTCTATTTCGCTTTACTTTCAATTGCTATCCTTTACTCATTGTTTCTAGTTTGTGATATTGCTTTCATTACTTGTAATATATCTTGTGTGCACATCATCATTGCATATTATTCATTTCTTGATATATTGTCGATCATAACTCATATAACAAGATTGCAATACGCACCTCCAACTCTTATTTAGAGGAATCACGAGGAAGGAATTCAGAACCATTCACCGGGTATTCGGCTCTTAGTCTTGTTTTGAGTGATCGTTGCATCATTCATTCATAATTGTTTAAAAGAGTGTTAGATTTTCATTTACACCTATTCACCCCCCTCTAGGTGTTTTTCAATTGGTATCAGAGCATAGGTCTCTAGGCTCTTGGCTTAACAACCTTAGAGAAATCCTCTATTAGCTAATTACTTCATTCATTTCTCATTCACTCTCACTTAGTAAAAATGGCCGATAATATTAAGACCCCTCCTAAGTTTGATGGACTTAACTTTCCCATATAGAAGGTTAAGATGACCGTTTTCTTGCAATCTCTAGGAAGTCGAGTTGCAAAGGCCGTGACCAAACCCTTTAGTGCACCCCCCGGTGATGAATCCACTTGGTCCGAAATTGAAACTAAGGAATTTGATGCCAATGCTAGGGCTCATTATGCACTACTTCAAGCCCTCAATGATGATGACATTGCTAGAGTCATCCATTGCAAATCCGCATTTGAGATTTGGACACACTTGCTAGTGACACATGAGGGGACTTCACAAGTGAAGAGGGCTAAGATAGACCTTCTTCGGTCCCAATATGAGAATTTTTGCATGCAAGAGAATGAAGCCATAGATGATATGGTTACAAAATTTACAAAGATCACTAATGGACTTTCTTCTCTAGGTAATGGTATCGACAACGACCAAAGAGTAAGAAAGATCATCCGGGCTCTTCCTCCTTCATGGAAAGTGAAAGCAACTACCTTGAAGGAACTCAATGACAAGGAGGAGATGGAGCTAATTGGTCTCATTGGGAACCTCAAAACCCATGAGATGGAGAGAAAAGCGAGGGAGGACATGGCTCCTTCCAAGAAGAAGACAATAGCCTTCAAATGTCAATCCACACACTCCGACGACGACGATGAAGAAGAAGATGACGAAGAGCTCTCATTTCTTGTGAAGAACGTCCGGAGGATATACAACAAGGCTAAATTCCAAGGAAGAAGGAGATGGCAAGGAGGCAAAGAAGAAAGAAAAATTATTTGCTTCAATTGCCAAAGACCGGGTCACATTGTTGCGGAGTGCCCGGATAAAGTAAAGCCCTCCACATCAAAGAAGCCCTTCAAGAAGAAAGCAATGAAAGCTACATGGGATTCCGAGAGCGAATCCGAGGAGGAAATCGACACCGCCAACATGTGCTTCATGGCAAATGAAAGCACAAGCAAGGTAACCCCTTCCACTTCTTTTAATGATGAACTTTCCATGGATGAACTAGGAGAAGCTTTTGTAGAATTATCACATAACTATGATTTTCTAAAGAAAAAGTGCTTAAAATGAAGAAGGAAAATGAGTCTCTTAATCATCAAGTATCTACCCTTTCTAAAGAAAAATATGACTTGCTCTCTACCTTAGTTACTACTTAAAATGATTTTGATAAGTGTAGGCTGTCTAAAAATCACTAAAAGACAGCCATTGAAAAGTAGAATTCCAAGTTCTGACACAAAGCTAATTTTAGCCGCGTCTCAACACCAAGGCGCGAGGCTCGACAGCCGCGTCTCAACAGCAAGGGCGAGGCTCGACAGCCGCGTCTCAGCATCAAGGCGCAAGGCTCGAAACCCGCGCCTCGGTTGTAACTGCCCTGGTTATGATGCCAGTCACCGCCCACATAGCGGGAAAGTTAACCCCTCATTGTGGAGTGTTTTTAGGAGGCACGTACGCCCTGAAACCTCTATAAATAGCCCTGTTGCTATGGAGAAGGGGTCGGATTCTTTGGAGAGAGATCAGAAAAGAGCTTGACTTGAGAGCTTCTACAGAAAAGGAAAGAGAGTCCAACTCTTCAGCTAACTTGCTGTGTTCAAGTTAGTCTTTGCCGACAATCTCTTTGAGAGTTTTGGTCGACAGAGCTGTGTTACTCCGTCAACTACCCGAAGAGAAGAGCCCGGAAGATCTCAACGTTCACCTGGTCAACGGAGAACAAGATTCACTCTCCACCGGCACTTAAAGAACCCAGCACTAAACAAAGGGAGGATTCAAGACTCAACATCCTCCCTCCCTTGTAGTCGGAAACTGTTTTGTTGTAATCTTTCAATTGATCCAAGGAAATTTTACACCGAATTCATTTCCGTGCGCATACAAGAGATGGCGACTCCGCTGGGGACTACATTTGTTACTGACGAACAAATCGTGGCGCAAGGTGACGTCCTCTATAAGGGGAAGATGGTCGAATCGCTTATCGTCGAGTTCGACCAGGCAAAGTATGAAGAATTTCTCTCTTCCGGCTCCAAGAGCCCAAAGACCCGCGTCTGCCGCAGGGTCTCTACGGGAACTTGCCCCGAAACCCGCTCTGAGACTCTCTCAGGCGCGACTGCTGTGAAGGGTGTCGCGGCTAATTGCGCCAAGTGTGACACACGCGCCAACGTCTCTCAGGAGACCCGAGTGGCCTCAGGCACAGCTGCTGTAAAGGATGTCGCGGCCAACCGCGCCATACGAGACACACGCGCCAACGTCTCTCAGGAGACCCGCGTGGTCAAGCCCTTTGGTGTCCAGCCAGTTCATCCTCTCTCTCAGCACCAGGTCGTTGTTGGTTTCTCTCCACCTCCACGACGCAACCGAAACGCTGAGCGCCGACAGAGGAGGCGTGCGCGTCAGCTGCAAGTTGGAACTTCTGATCGTCCAACTGAGGCAGGTCGCAAGGTTCAAACTGGCGTCTCAGTTGCGCCGTATCCAGCACGCGAAGTCCGCGTTTGGCGGCCCAAACGCGAGACTCCCCAAGTTAGCTCCTCTAAAGCTTCACTCACCAGACGCCAAGACGAAGCGTGCACGCCTCATCAAGCACAAGAAGCACGTGCCTCTAGGCGTAGGGCCCAGCAGCCCGCTCTCTCTCAAGCATCTCTGCTCCGACGCACCAATCAGCAACGCGACAGTCGCGTCTCTTCTCAGCAGAGACGCCAGACACGCATCCTAAAGCTGCGACGCGAGAACTGCGTCTCTGAATCCTGCGTCCAAGCTGTACAGCGCAAGGATGCCTCCCGCCCTCGAAGTTGCGAGGCTAATCTCTTCGATCCCCTTCCCGCGGATCTAAGGGATTACTTGACGAAGAAAAAAAGTGTTAATCAAATCACTTCATCATGTTGCTGCCAACGGCTCATCTCTATGCTCTCTGAGTGCCGTTGTGATTCAGGCGTGAACCAGCAGTCTTTAGTTAGACAGCAGACCCTGATTCCCCATCAGCCAAAAAAGACGCTCTCACAGGCGGAGGACCTTCTCTGACACTGAGTATCCAGAGCTCACTGCAAATATGACGAGCAGGAGCAGGGAAAACAGCCTGTAGTCAGCTCCGACGAGTCTGACTCTGAACCGGAAGGAGTGTACCGACACACTCGCACTCGGACCGGGGCCATTCCCCCGATTGACTATAATGCCCTAGCCCGGGGCATTGAGATTAATGACTCGCACTCTGCCATTGCAGAGTCGCAGGCTTCAAACTCTTCTATAGAGAAAGAGGCCTTCACATACATGACGAGCACCCCTGAGGAGACCGCTAGGCGCTTGGAGCAGCAAGCCCAGGCCCAGAAGGAACAACTCGAGATGATTCGTGCTCAGCAGGAATCGATCGACTCCCTCAAACAGATGCTCACACAGTTGCTTGAAGACAAGAGGAAGTTAACCAACAGAGCCTCCTCTAAGAAGTCTAAAGGCAAGCGAAAAGAGGGAGAAAGCTCATCTTCTGTACACCTAGAGGAGGAAGAGCAACCTACTTCTGGTTCGTCTAAATCCTCGTCGCAGGAAAAGAACAACCGAGACCAGGAAAAGGTTCATTCTAAAAGAATGAATCAGTTGGAGCAACGTCTTGAAGCCCTTACCAACCGGAAGGGCCTCCAAGAAGCAGGATTGATCCGCCATATCCGGCCGAGTAGGACTTAGTTCCATACCCACCCAAGTTCAAGGCTCTGACCCTCCAAGCGTTTGATGGGAAAGGTTCACCGAACCAACATATCTACTACTTCAAATCTCAAACAGGGAACGTGGTAGATAACGATGCCATCCTGGCGCGTTTATTCATCGACACCTTAAAAGGGCTCGCCTTTGAATGGTTCATGAAACTCCCGGAGGGCTCCATTAAAAATTGAGGCGATTTGGAGAAGCTTTTCTTAACGCGCTTCTTCGAAGATGACTCGGAAGTCACAATGCCCACCCTTCTGGCTACTAAACAGCGAAAGGGAGAGTCCGTCAAATCTTTCGTGAAAAGATTTCGGAACGTGGCACTCCGATGTCCAAGCGGTATGACCCAGGTCACCCTGGTGGAAACATGCCGCCATAATCTCCAAACTTCGCTCCTTACTCAAATAGGGGTTGCTGAAAGCCACATCTGGAAGCAGTTGATCCAACAAGGTGAACAGGCTGAAGAAATCGTCGCTCGGGTCAGGGCAGAAGAAGGTAAGCCCAGGCCGGAGAGGTCAACGAGGCGTGCGCCAGACACATCCCTCCAAGCCAAACGGAAGGACAACTTGGCGACAGAAACCAAGTCTTCTGTCAAACCTCAATCGGTCAAGGGGAGTGGCTCTTCAAGCCAACCACGCGCCAACAAGCAATATTCCTTCAAGGATGAGCATGTCGACTCCCTCTTCAAACTACTCAACAAGAGCAATCGACTGAAGCTCCCTAAAACTAGGCGCCCCGAGGAAGTCGGTAAAACCGATAATCCTAACTACTGCATGTATCACAGGATGTTGGGACACCCCACCAAGAGCTGTTATGTCTTCAAGGACATCCTCCAGGCTCTGATTGACGCGGAGGTATTAAAGCTCCGTCCAGGGCAGAAGAAGGTGGCGGCCAATATGACGTCATTCCTCCAGTTTGGAAGGCAACCTCCAACACCCTCTGGAGTAATCCCTATCCCAAGAGGAGAGTTGAGAATGGTCAACACAGACCCTTACCAACAGCAGGAGAAGGGCCTGGTACCCGTTTCCACACCTCAGGGAGAAGTCATGTGGATTCACCCCGACCTTGTGGATGGCCAGCAATGGACCACTGTGACCAGCAGGAAGTCCAAAGGCAAAGCTAAAGCTTCGTCTTGTAATGTGGTATGCGCCTCTTCTCGAGAAGCAGAGACTGATGTTCCTTCGTTGACCGATTCAGAAGAGGAGACAATAGTTCTGGCCACAGAACCCAGTCAACTTGTGGCGGAAACCCGTTCAGGGCAGTCATATTTGAAAAAGTATGGCGAAACGGCGGTAACTCCTCCAAAACCCGCTGCAGAGCCAGCCAAAACCTCCACAAAGCAACATGTGGAGAAACAGTAAGAACTTCGATTTTCTCGAGTTCTTTCGAAAGACGTAGCGGAAGGATCCACAGCACCTTACCGCTTTGATGTCCTGGCTCAATTAGCCAACATCCCGGCGCGGATTACGCTTTATGAGCTTCTTAGACTATCAAAGTCGACCAGAGAAGCTCTACAAGAAGCTCTGACTAATGCTGAGGTCTTCATGACCCAAGTGCCGATCGGGCCAAAGGAGGAAGATGTAGAGGATTGCCTCCACGCCTCCCAAAATATTCCCTGCATCACCTTCACGGCAGATGATATGCAAGTCAAAGGGAAACATGATCGACCCCTTTACTTCGCAGGGTATATTGGATCATCTGAGGTGAACCGCATTCAGGTAGATCCCGGGTCTGCATTGAGCATCATGCCTCGCCGGGTCATGCAACATTTGGGGATTCCTACTCATCGTTTGAGCCCTACCCAGACGACCATTTATGGGTTCAATGCCAATAGTACCCGTCCAATAAGGAAGGTCAAGCTCAAATGCCAGATCGGAGATCTGAGGTCGGAAGTGACATGCTACGTTATCGACGCTGACACTTCCTACAATCTATTGCTGGGACGACCTTGGATTCATCGAAATTCTATCGTTCCCTCTACCCTCCACCAGGTCATGAAATACATTGACGGGAGTGGAAAGGTGTGAACGTTGATTGCCGAAAGGCATCCGTTCAAGGGAGTTGAGAATTATTTCACAGATTCCCTCCTATATCAGGATCCTGTGGAGACGAATGAAGTCCCGCGACCAGAGGAGCCAGACTCTGGTAATGAAGCCGACATCGAGCCAGAAAAAGAAGAATGCCTGTGGGAGTTGGAACCACTTGTAAAGAGCATTAATAAGCTCGATGTTGATAATACCACCGACGATGCAGGCGGTTGGTACATTAATGAAGAATTAGATTTAGCGTATTTTTCTGTGTTTGCTTCTGATTCGGTACCGTCAGACACTAGTACCGAAGTAGATGATGATCTCTGATCGGCAATGGGTGCTTTGACATCATTGCATGTACCAGTGAAATCGTCCTTCGAGACGTACCAAGATAATGGTAATGCGCAAGAATCTATATTCACGGTTCCAGCAAGACGGAAAGGCCAAAAACCAATTTTTTTTGGGCGGATCTCGTCTGAACCAACGCCCCGCGAAGAATCAGAAGGCGAAGAGGAATCCCCTCAGTTCGATCATTACGAACCAAAAGCACTCAAAATGATGAAACGCATGGGGTATGACTTAACAAGCGGATCCGGGTTGAACTTTGGCAAAGGAAGGAGAACGCTACTTCGATCCTTTGTGCCGAAAGGGAAAGCACCTGATTATTATCATCAGACTCGCAGGGGGTTGGGCTATGTGTCAACTCTGATCCCATCAGCCTCTGACTCTGAAGAGACATTGGGCCATGATTACTCATCGGGCACGTCATCGTGGGAGTCAGATGTCAGTGTCGGCAACATCTTCAGAGAACTTTCAGTGAACATGGTTTCAACAAGCCATCTGGAAGACGAAGATGAAGAAATGATCCAATCCGATACAGATCCTTGGATCAGACACTTAAACAATCTTTGGGACACCCGCTTTGAACAGCGAGAGCCACCCACAGAAGACAAGGTTGTTCAGATCAATCTGGGGGATGAGGCTAATCCTAAGCCCATCTTCATAAGTGACGGCCTATCACCTTCAGAGAAAAAGGATCTAATATCTCTTGTACAATAATATATAGACATCTTCGTCTGGAATTACGAAGACATGCCTGGACTTGATCCGCGAGTGGCTATGCATCGCCTCAACATTAATACGGACGTAAAGCCTGTCAAATAATAACAGCGACGATTCCGCCCAGAGATAATGGAGGCGATTCAATCAGAAGTCAGAAAGCTTATAGATTCTGGCTTCATCAGGGAAGAACAACATCCCGACTGGGTAGCCAACATCGTCCCCGTTGCCAAGAAGAACGGAAAGATCCGAATCTGCATCGATTTTCGTGATCTGAACGAGGCCTGTCCCAAGGACGAATTCCCACTGCCAATCACAGATGTCATGATTGACAATACATGTGGATTCGAACGAATGTCCTTCATGGACTGATTCTCAGGATATAATCAAATCAAAATGTATCCTGATGACGAAAAGCACACCTCCTTCAGAACACAACTAGGGGTCTACTGCTACACCGTCATGCCCTTCGGACTGAAGAATGCAGGGGCAACATATCAAAGGGCCATGAATGCCATTTTCCATCAGCAAATGCGCAAAATAGTGGAATGCTATATGGACGACATCGCGGTAAAAAGCCGCGCTAAAGGGGATCATATAACTGATCTAAAGGTCGTCTTTGACATCATGCGGGCCCATCAATTAAAGATGAACCCCACCAAGTCCTTCCTGGGGGTAGCCAGTGGAAAATTCCTAGGTTTGTAGTAACCTCTACGGGGATTCATTTGGACCCGGAAAAGGTTCGCGCTATCCAGGAGATGCAACCTCCGAGAAATCTCAAGGAACTCAGGGGATTGCAAGGACGATTGGCGTACATCAGAAGGTTTATCTCAAATCTCTCCGGAAGATGCCAACCCTTCGCTAAACTAATGAAAAAGGGTGTTTCGTTCATTTGGGACAACGCTTGCCAACAAGCGTTTGAGGAGATCAAGCAATACCTCACCCAACCACCAGTCCTTGCAGATCCGATATCCGAAAAACCTTTCCTGGTATACGTCCGAGTAATGGATCATTCTTTGGGAGCTCTACTAGCTCAGAATGATGATCAAGGACGAGAGCAAGTGATCTACTTCCTGAGTAAAACAATGATCGGAGCCGAACATCGGTACAACCCGATCGAGAAGGAATGTTTGGCACTGGTGTTCGCCATTCAGAAAATGCGACACTATCTGGTAAGCCAAACCATAAATGTCATATCAAAAGTCAACCCCTTGAGGTTACTCATGACTAAGCCTTCATCATTGAACGGCCGGCTGGCAAAATGGACCATATTGTTATCTCAATATGAAATGCACTTTTTACCACAGAAGGCCATTAAGGGACAAGCGGTGGCGGATTTCCTAACTGAGCACCCAGATCCGAGGACAGCCAAAGTCTACGAGGATCTCCCAGATGAAATCGCCGAAGTCTGCCTCACTCAGACATCATTCGAAAGACAAGTGTTTCAACTTTTCTTTGACGGTGCATTCAGAACGAGCCCAAAAGGACACATAGTAGCGGGGGTAGGAGTAGTACTCGTCTCGCCACAGAATTATGTGGTTCCCCGAGCCATCTCGCTAACGGAGCCTTGCTCCAACAATGTGGCAGAGTACAATGCTCTTTTGATTGGGATGCAACTCGCTGATGAGATTGGCGTTAAAAATCTCGAGGCGTACGGTGACTCCAAACTCATCGTTAGCCAGGTTCGCGGGAGTACGAAGTCAGACATGAAGACCTAGTACCCTATTTCAACGCAACTGTCCACATGGCTGGGAGATTTACAAACTTCTACATCGACCATGTACCACGCAAGCAAAATGCGCATGCGGATGCACTCGCATCCCTCGCTGCCTCCTTAGCTCTTCCAGCTGGAGCAATGGAGAAAATATTTGTCTACAGCCACGACCTGTATTGCCCGAGAATTACTCTCGAGGTCTACCAGGAGTCAGCGGCAGATTGTCAAGGCAAAGAAGCACTTGAAGCGTCAACCGGTCCAGAGCCTAGAGACTGGCGATTCCCCTACATTGATTATGTCTTGTATGGCATCCTGCCTGAGGACACCAAGGAAGCGGCTGCCACTCGAAGGAAAGCCCCCAAATTCTACTATAATGCGATTACGCGAACATTGTATCATCGATCGCATGACAGGATCATGCTCCGCTGCCTTTCACCAAAGGAGGCACAGGAAATATTGAAAGAAGCCCACGACGGTATGTGTGGAGCCCATCAACCTGGCCCAAAACTTGCATACCGACTCCAAAGGTTGGGATATTATTGGCCCAAGATGATTGCTGACGCCGTCACCTATGCCAAAAGATGTCACGCCTGCCAAGTACATGGCGATTTCATCCATCAAGCACCAGGGTACCTTCACTCTACAACCTCTACCTGGCCATTTGAAATGTGGGGGTGGATATAGTTGGCCCTATCAGCCCTCCATCATCAAAAGGACATCGATTTATTTTGACAATAACCGATTACTTCTCCAAATGGGCTGAGGCCGTTCCTTTGAAGGAGGTGAAGTCATCTGATGTGATCAAGTTCGTGAAACATCACGTCATTTACCGTTTTGGGGTACCTCGACAAATTGTCCACGACAATGGGCCCCAGTTCATCAGTCAGGCTTTCCAAAGGTTCTGCGCTAAGTTCAGAATCCAGAGTGTGTCCTCAACGGCATACTACCCTGCCGCTAATGGTCTCGCAGAAGCCTTCAACAAGACCATCGACAAGCTTCTCAAGAAATTCATCTCGAAAAGTCAACGTGACTGGGACGACAAGCTAGGTGAATGCTTATGGGCTTATCGCACAACTGTGCGAACCCCAACTAAAGCTACGCCATTCTCTTTGGTATACGGTGTGACCAGTGCTTCCACTAGAAATCCAAATTCCAGCTCTACGCGTCGCCCTGACAGCAGAGATGACAAATGAGGAGAAGCACAGACAGCGACTCCAAGAATTGGAAGTCTTAGATGACAAACGTCTGCAGGCCCAACAACAAATCGAGCTTTACCAAGCCCGGATTACCAGAGCCTTCAACAAGAAAGTCAAAGTGCGAACTTTCAAAAAAGACGACCTTGTCTTAGCCGTCAGAAGACCCATGGTGATGACGCACAAGACGAAAGAAAAATTCCAACCTAAATGAGAAGGACCATTTGTAGTAGAGTCAGTCTACTCAAATGGATCATATCGCCTCATAACTTCAAATGGCTATACACTCATGATGCCGATCAATGGCAGATTCTTGAAGAAGTACTATCCTTAATAGTACTCCTCCACCGAACAAGTTAAAAGTACACCTCTGATCAAAACAAGAAGAGCTTCTTCATTAACATCCGACGCCTCCGACGGCTAAGGATAGAGGAAAATGTTGGCTTCTAAGCCCAACATAAGTCTTCGACAACTCATCATGCTGAGGGGAATAGCATGGCTAGCCCAACTCAAACGGTAGTTGGTAAAGGCACCTCAAATCCGTTGATAGCTGAGGGTTTGCTAAAAATCCTAAGTGGACTTGACTCCACTCTCCCTCCAAAATCTCTTACCAATTCTCATCCACAGAATGGTAGGTCTACAAAATACAAACATTACCAAGTTAACACTATACCTCTGGTAATGAAAATTTTCAGTACCTCTTGTCGAGTATAGACTTTACTTGTCAACTCTACATGGAGTAACAAACTTTCAAACTTGCCAAGTTAACATTATACCTCTGGCACTTCAAAATTCACTTGTCAATTCTCATCAATAGAATGACAGGTCCTCAAATTGCTCATGTCGCAAATCAATTTCTGTCAATTTAACACACACCTCTGACAAATTACTGTTAAGTTAACATTATACTTCTAAACAGTACATCGAGTTTCTGTCAAGTTAACATCACACCTCTGACAGTCATCTTTTCTTCAGACTTCCATATCGAAGCTGAAATAAACAATGCTAGGTTTAACACTACACCTCCAGCATCCAGGTCATCGCCAAGTTCAACAATACACTTATGGCCATGACTTTTCCTTGGACTTCCTCGCTGAAGTCGAGATGACTAATGCCAAGTTCAAAATTACACCTCTAGCATTGTCCTCATTGTCAAGTTAAACATTACACCTATGACAGTGACACTTTTAGTTTTCCTAAGCGAAAACTGAAATGCTTCTGAGTCAAATTAAAATCACACCTCTGACTTATATTCTTGTCGAGTTAACATCACACTTCTGACAAGACTACATTCAACCCGTTAAGTTAATATCACACCTCTAACGGTAAAGACTTTCCTAGATTCCCCGCGAGTCTAGTCTCACTTGTTATTCTCCCCGACAGAACAACAAGTCTACTTAAAAAAAACATTGTTAGGTTAACATTACACCGTTAACAGTGTTTTCATCAACTCTCCAGTTGAGCTTAAACCTTTAATAAAAGCTCATCTTCCCTGGGGGTACCAATTCAACCTGTCACTTTCTTTTATAAAGTGGCAGGTCTACCAAAAATTATTTTATCCTAGTCAAGTTAATATTACACCTCTGACAGTATTGTGGGGTTCCTGAAATAGGATCTTTCTCCACAAAATTTGACTTGTTAAGATTATCATCATAGTTTTGACAAGACAAAGATTCTTTGCTTCTATGCGTCTGACTAAAAAGAAAAGAGAGAGTTCAAGACAATAGAAGAGACAAAAAGAAAAGTGTCACTTTTATTTATATCCAGGCATATGAAAGTGATACAAAACGCTCTCTTATACAATAAGATTAAGTATTACAATACGGGAGTACAAAGAAGTCCCTCTCTCTCTCTCTCTCTCTCTCTCTCTCAGAGGTTGCACTCACTCCTTAAAGCTGCGTTTGATTCCAAGTACAAGATGTTTGGAAGGGCGCCAGAATATGATTGAACACTGTGACGATGACCGGAAGCTGATTGTACCACATGACGTAAACATCGAAAGAGCCCTCATTGGCTAAGAGTAATGGTGTTCTTGAGGTCGAAAGGCGGCAGAATCTTTTGATTCCACCTGACCATCCGAAGTGGCGGAATATGATCCTTCGTTTATGAACATCTCTTCCACAGAAGGTCATCCAGCAAGCATGAAGCTTTCCTCGATGTCACTTCTGGGGTAAGAGAGGAGGTTTTGAGACCTCACAGGGGATGCTATCTACCACTATATCCACCGCTAACCCCCCGCCGCCATACCCACTGTGACCATGACCAGCCCGCAAGCATGACTAGTACATCGCGTCCGAAGAGATCTTGGCGAGGGTTAGGTCCCCGTCCGGTCCCCGTCTCTCGAAGACAGGGACCATGATTTCTTTCCTTGTGGACGACGGGGACCATGATTTCTTCCCTTGTGGAAGAACATCGAACAAGTTTGCCGACCGAAATATTCTCCCAGGGGCCCAACGAACATGAAAAAGGATGATCAAGCCTACCTGCAAGAAGCAACAAAATTAGAAAACCCGAAGCTTAGTGTACTTCAACAGAAAACACTAAGTGACAGACGCAGCTATTGCTGAGGACTTCAGACGCAGGAATAGCCCACGCAGAGGCCAAACTTCTGTGGAGGCAGAAACAAACGCGAATCAAAGCTGTGATATACACGACACAAAGAGAATCAGACGCGAAAATTGCCGTCTCCCTGGTGGATGAACAGGAGTTGCAAGATTCAGGCCTGAGACCTCCAGTCTGAGTTGAAATTCTCCTAAGTCGACAGCCTCAAGACGCGAGCTCTATGTGCAAAGCCTGCGGCCAGGTGCCTAAGTCTACTATACTCGCGTCCAGAGAAGTTTAAGTCAATGGCGTAACTTCCAAAAGAGGAATGCACCAACTAAGACTTCAGGAGAAAATTCAGATGATAAATCTCTTTAAGAGATATCAAAATTCAAACTCAGTTGGGTTAAAAATGTCATGGCAAACCGAGAAGGCGTACCCGCAGAGGCCTCTATTAAGAGTTGAACTCTCTGCATCAAAGCGCGGACATAAAAGGTGCTCAAGGAGACGCTTTCTGTTATTGAAATCACTTGACAGTGGTAATCCTCTGAAGAGATCAAACAGAAGCATAAAAGCTCTGGGTCATCTTCGTCCATGGAGGCAAGCCCCTGGTAAAGTCCTTGAAGGGAGAAGATGGAGTCTCTCAGAGCACTCACTTTTAAAAGAAAATAGTCCAAGTATGGGACTGCTAAAGGAAGGGGGTAAGCCCTATTTATAGGCAAGCTATAATGCCTATAATTAATGGCTCACTAATCAGAACCGTCGGCCTTAATGACCGCACGAGTGTCAAAGCCCAACGGAAGGCTGACGCGTGGATCGTCGCTTCGGGAAGCATCAAAAACGCAGATCTCTAACCGCCAGCGCCGGTTTTGCATTAAAAGGCATTAACACCCAAACCCAATGAAGAGCCGACGCGTGGACGGTCGCTTCGGGAAACATCGAATGGTGCGAGCCCCCAATCGTCAACAACGATTTGACGTTTAAAGATCCAATAAAATCTTTATGACAGGCTGCATGTAACGCCTGGGAAGTTGCACCAAAACGCAAGCATAAGAGCCGCGTTCAGGATTTCACGACGCGGGATCCCCCTTCATTCCAATTAGAAGACCCTCCGCGTCTCTTAAGAGTGATTCAAAGCTGCGTCCATTAGCAAAAGGGACCCAGTCCGGGGTTACGGTTGGAAATTACATAAAGCAGTATTCTGAGACTTGTGCTTTCGATAAGAGAAAGCCATGACAGTCACAGGTATCTTGGAGCTGCGTTGACATGGCCAGATGATGATGGGTTTGCACCGGGTCAAAGACCCAGCGTCGTCCTCTTATATGTCTGCGCCAGTTTTTAAGGAGCGTAAGACCACATTCTTGATGCATCCTGATTCCTGCGCCTGGATAAAGTTAAGGACTGTGGCTAGTGAGTCACACTCAAAGCTGCGTCTTTCACGTTAACTTGAACCGCGTCTTCACTAGCAGAGCAAAGTCATGTTCCTCAGAACCGCGTCTCTCTTTGGAACGACGCCGCGTCCCATTAAAAGAACTTAGTTCTACCTAAGTTTGTCAGAGAGCACAACCAAAGGCTGCAATTGAGAGGTTGGATTCATCTACAGCGGGGCAATGAAGGTGGAACAAAAATTTCAAAGACTTTTATTATTCAAAAAAATGGTAAAAGTAAATACAAACACTCTTGGTGAATAGAGTGTCCTTTTCTTTACAAAAGGAAAAGAAGGAGAAGGCTAAAAATCCTGGTTCGCCAAAAACGGATTTGTTCTCTGAGGCGATGCATCTCATGTTGACGCGCCTTCTCAGCTTCCATGAGAGCCTGAGCCCGCAGCTCCTCCTCGGATAAAAATCTCTGCGCAGCCAGCTGCACTCGTAGGGATTTCAGCTCGGAGGAACTAACAGAGAGGTTTTCTTCAACTTGCGCCTTGGCAGCCTCTAACTCCGCTAGCCTCTTTTCGGAAGTAGCAAACTTCTGTTCATTGATAGCAATCAAGGCCTCAGCTCTGGATATGGTAGCTCGAGCATCGAGGATAACCTGCTTCGCAGCCTACATAACCATCTCGGACTCCTTTGACTCGACAGTTAGCTTTCGATGGTCAGCCTGGAAACATTGGAGAAGACGGGTCCTTTCGGCTATCTTTTCTTCCATCTCCCTTCGCTCTTGCTCTTGGGCAGCAAGAAGCCTAGTCAGGGTTTCCTGGGCCTCGTGAAATGAGCTAGCATTCTCCAGGGATCTAAGCTCTTTCAAGTCATGTCCCAACTGCTCCACCAGTAGCAGACACGCCTTGGCTGGTGAAGGGCCTCCGGCTAAGCTGATGTTCTCAACCAGATTTTCGAGAAACACCCGGGCGAATTCGAAGGAGCTATTCTCAAATAGGATGAGATCAATACATGATCGCATGGAGGCAAAGAACTGCTGCACCACTTGACGCGCCAGCTCCCCCATGGTATCACAGCCTGGGAAGAATTCCGCTGAAGTGCTCCCCGATCCCCTTTCCATCACGGGGCGAGGGACGTAAACCGATTCTTCCGGTACAGGAGTCGGGCTAACGACAGGTGCGGCGAAGCAAGAGTAACCGCCGGCGCTTCTGGGGCAACTACGTCTGTAGAAACCTCCACGACGGATGAAGTAACAACAAGCTTGACCGCTTCAGGGTCTTCGGTCGAGGCTTGAGCTGTACGGCCTTCCGGGTAGGCACTGACCGTCAAATCTTCTACCTGAGCTTCCTCGGTGCTCTCTGCAAATTACCAGAACATTAGCCACGACGGTAAAAGGAAAATATTCAAAGCATCAACATTTCCTTACCAAGTTGGGGGTTCAAAGACGGCGAATTCTGGGGCGAACCTTGCAGAGTTGAGGTCCCCCCCCGACTTCAATGGTTGCCTTCTCTTGAGGCATCTCGGTAACTGGAGCCTCAACACCCTCCTACTGGGCCAGCTCCTGTATCATCTCCTCGATATGGGAGGAAGTCGCAGCCTCGCTGGCCGCGGCCAACCCTGCAGCATAAAGGGAAAACGTCAGAACCTGTCCCTAATTAAAAAGGGAAACTGGGTCAACAAGACGATAAGAGTACCTTCTGTAGGAGCAGTTGCCGCTTGTGATAACGCCATCACAGGGTCGCACCTGTGTATTTCTTCCTCCGAGATATGTGAGAATTTGCTCGGATCCGGAAGAGCGGGTTCATCACCAAAATCGACTTCATCGCCTGAATCATATTCGTCCTCGCCGGACGAGGAAGACGATAGTTCAACGCGAGAAGCCTCGGCAACTGAGGCCTTGCCACCAAATACCCCAGTAGTAAGGCTGGGGTCAATTACCCGTGAGCTGGGCATTAAAATACCAGGGGACCCAGGCTGTTGTGCCTCATCCCTCCTCTCTTAAGCCGAAGAAGACCCAGGCTGAGCCGAGACCCCAGGAATCTCAACGTCATCCCTACTCATCAGGTCAACTTCGAGCTGCTCAGCATCATCAGTTGCGGTGGGCTCATCAGTTGCAGTGGGATCATCAGCAAGCTCCCCTTCTTCTAAAATTACGGGGCCCCTGCTGTGCAATCCACGAGAACGAACAAGGGGGCGTCATCTTCCTCCTCCTCTTCTTCCCTCTGCTCTTCGATGCCGGAGGGGACGGTCTCTTCAGCCGCCAAGTCTGCCAAGTCTTTCCTGGCCTTCTTCGGGGCAGGCTCAACGATGAAAGTAGAACCCTGAGGACGCTTATGTACTGCCTGTCGACCCTTTGCTGCTCTCGGCTCCCCCCTTGACACCCTTCTGGCCTCCTTTTGAGCCGCCCGATATTCATCGACGCCTCGAGAATGCTTATTGGACACCGACTTTGCTTCATAAGATGCATTGATACTCTCAATGTATGAGTACTCCGGTGAGAAGTCAGGCATTTGGTTGGCTTGGAAGTACCAGGTGCAGAAACTGAGGCTTGTACAGCCTTTCGGCCCCTTGAAAGGCAGACGAAAAAGTGTATCCGTCCCTCCAGCCACACTATAATACCAAGTCCGAGCACCTTCAAACAAATTCTCACTGAAGGCAAGTTGAGCATTGGGGTTGCTGACATATAACTGATCATAGCCGAACTGTCGGGCGAAGCGATTCGGCATGTACGGCTCGATCGTGCACGAATTCCTTGCCAAAAAAGCACATACCCAGGCCGAATATTGATCAGCCACCAGAAAACTCCCGACGACAGCCTTGTGAAGTTGTCTGAACCCACCAGGTCGGCAAATTGATCCCCATAAGATGCACCAGTAATCTCAGGGAAGCAGCGATTGAGCTGGTAGTTCGAAGCAGTTAGAATGCACTTCCGAATGAAATACATATAAGTATTACACCAGCTTGAACTTTCCAACCGCTGTACGAAAGGGATAAACCCCTCACACCAAGACACCGGTGTCATCAGGGAGGGACAGTGCATAACGTACCAAGCCATTAGGTACGTGTAGGGAAGCTCAACCCAAGGGTTAGGACGCTTTACCATCGGCCTCCCCTCTGAGTCAACAATCGGCTCACCCTGGGAGTCGACAACCTTCTCTACCCTGCATAGACTCTGAGCTAAGGCCCGCAACTCGCTTTGAATACCGCCGCCATGGCCGCGAGGAGGGCTATGGACTTACCATAAGCCAAGAGCACCGCCGGATACACCACGTCAGCAACGATTACTTCATGTGGCAGTGTCGGCACCACACAGCGCTTCAACCACACCATTAAGAAGTCCGCTAACAGTGCCCGATTGGAGATAGGGGTCCGGGCTTGGTGATGGAAACTTTTGAAAGCCGTGTCAGGTTTGAAAGTATCCTCGTTCGACTCTGTGGTGTAGGAGTCTACAGAAGCCTTGATCCTGTCGGCAATCTCTTCGTCGGAGCTAGGAGCCAGTCGGGTCACTGGTTGGTCCTTCTGGTTGACACCATTAAACAAGTAGCTTGCCCAAGACAGCTGCTTAACTCCCCTCGTCCTCCAAGAGGTTATCTGGCCGCAAATGTGAAAGTGACATAACACCTCCCAATAAGTCTCGTACACCCGAGGAAACTCTTTCTTCAAGAGGTGAAGCTCCTCAGAGGTTGGGACGTATTCCTCATGTGGAGTATCCCCCATCGCCAGCCTCGAGACTTCGTGCAACTCATGCAGGGCAAGACCCATCTCTCTGACCGGAGTGAAGAATGTCCCCGTCAGAGGATTGTAACGCTCCAGGATCCCAAAGAATTTTGAGAACTCGGTGGAATGCCATACTGTACGGCCCTAACCGCTTGGTATAATTCTACATGCTCCAACAGACCTCCAAGATCGGCAAGGACAAAGCTCACCATCCTGCCCCACCAGTACTTCTCAGTGGAATGAATCCACCCGAGTGGACGGAAATTGACTGGAAAATCACCCCCCGCTTTCATGAATACGTTGAGGAAGGTGGTGCCGAGTTTAGGAGTTTCTCCTACTGGGTGCTCGAACCTGAGCAGCCCGGGAAACAGGCCGAAAGCCTCCTTCTCATGACCAGCATTATATACCTTCCTGGAGCCCAGGGTGTCGAGAGAAACTTCGGGACAGGTCGGGTAATCTCCCACACCATTGACCGAGGGACAGACATATACTGGAGATAAGATAGTGGGTACATTCTCTCCATGTTCGGAAGAAAGAACCGTCTACCCTCTATCTGACAAAACCATTTATAATCTCGTCATGCAAGGTATACCCACCCTCGCTAATGTGGTCTCCGAAGAAGAAGGCAGGTTTCTTCATCAGAACGCGAGAATCCGTTGTGAATGCCGCGTCAGTCATGAGCTCTCGGAGGGTCGCCGGGTCAACACTGGAGAGCCTCTCCCTTCGCTCCTTCGACTTGTCAGCAGTCACGGAAGCAGTCCTTTGCAGCACGAAGGTTAAATCGCGGTCAACACCACCTACATGCCCGAAGTGGCACTTCTTGGAGAGTGGATTGGAGGAATATCGCACTGCATAAGAAAAAGATACTTGATCAGAAATCTAAAACGAAATGATTAAGTGTCTATAATTCAGACGCAAAAGAGATTCCAGACGCAGAGATTGTCAAAATCTGCGTCCAGACCTGAGGACCGTGAGGCCAGCATGGAGTCCGCGTTTTAAAAATCCAAGACTTATGAAAAATCTCTAAGTACTTGGACTCAGGCGCAAGATTCATGAAAATCAGCGTCTGATGTCACAAAATACAAGAATCAAGTCTGCGTCCGAATCTTTCACAATTAGAAACATTCTAAGTGATGGGTCCGGAACGCAAGGCTTACTCGGGCCCTGTGTTCAACAAACAAACACATACTCGAGCAGATAAAACAACAGGGTCATCAAAACCGCGCCTTGTTTATCAAACTCAAGGACCGCCTCTGAGAATCAAACACGGGCCCGAGCCCGCGTTGGCGGGTCTCCTTCAAAAAAGAGATTTTTAGAGTTACAAGAACTCTGTGAACCCTTTTAATGGCGAAAAATTAAGCCTAATGGCATTATACCTGAGATAGGGGTTTCCTGCATGGAGGAACCGCCCCTTTGAGTCTCGGCGACAATCGCCTTTGAAGACGAAGCAGTTTGCTTAGCCTTGGGCGCCATTGCGAATCAAAAATCTGATGTTAGATGGAAGAAGAGAGAACAAAGAAGCTCTTTTCTCAAACCCTAACAAAGGCGCTCGTAGACGAAGGAGAGACTAAATGATGACTCTCTCGACGACTGTTGCCATTTATAGGCATGGCGATTCGCAAAGATACGCGGCGCTTGGCTCGACGTCGAATCACCGCCTGACGCGTGGACAGTGCATTTAATGCTGCGTGAAGTTCGCACTCCAAAAAGAAGGTGTCCCATCGGTTCCACAGGACACGTGGCAGTGCACTCATGGCATGGCACGGATTCGCACCCAACAGTCGCGCCTCTTCAATGGACGCATCCTTTCAATACGGCCATAGTTGCGTCCAGAAAGTCGCGGCTTCACTCCAAAAAGATGCGCATCCTTCCAACCCAGACAAAAATCGCGTCTGCCTTATGGAATAACAGTCGCGTTTTCATTCCAAAAGATGCACCCTATGAAAATCGCATCTTTAAAAGCAGTACTATCCCTGCGTCCCAAAAGAACTGGCGTTCAGTCCTTGCTTCTGTAAATCGGTTCAACAGTACACTGGCACAAGCAGACGACCGTCCACTCCTGGCTTAAAGTGCACCCACGACAGACTTAAAGCAATCGGGGAGGTTTAGACTGTGCATCTAGACACTCAACACGATCAACTTTGGTGGCTTCAAAGAGTTCCACAGTACACTCACGAAGACCATACTCCAGATAAGATCAAACCCGGAGTATTGACAGTCCAGTCATAAGGGTGAGCTCAGCTAGAGTCCAAAGTATTTCGAAATCCGTCCCACTTAACTGCGAAATATCGAAAATTTGGAGGGGGTTCTGTAGGCTGTCTAAAAATCACTAAAAGACAAGCCATTGAAAAGTAGAATTCCAAGTTCTAGACGCAAAGCTAATTTTAGCCGCGTCTCAACACCAAGGCGCGAGGCTCGACAGTCGCGTCTCAGCATCAAGGCGCGAGGCTCGACAGCCGCGTCTCAGTATCAAGGCGCGAGGTTCGAAACCCGTGCCTCGGTTGTAACTGCCCTGGTTATGGGGCCAGTCACCGCCCACATAGCAGGGAAGTTAACCCCTCATTGTGGAGTGTTTTTTGGAGGCACGTACGCCCCTGAAACCTCTATAAATAGCCCTGTTGCTATGGAGAAGGGGTCGGATTCTTTGGAGAGAGATCAGAAAAGAGCTTGACTTGAGAGCTTCTATAGAAAAGGAAAGAGAGTCCAACTCTTCAGCTAACTTGCTGTGTTCAAGTTAGTCTTTACCGACAATCTCTTTGAGAGTTTTGGTCGACAGAGCTGTGTTACTCCGTCAACCACCCGAAGAGAAGAGCCCCGGAAGATCTCAACGTTCACCCGGTCAACGGAGAACAAGATTCACTCTCCACCGCCACTTGAAGAACCCAGCACTAAACAAAGGAGGATTCAAGACTCAACATCCTCCCTCCCTTGTAGTCAGAAAACTGTTTTGTTGTAATCTTTCAATTGATCTAAGGAAATTTTACACTGAATTCATTTCCGTGCGCATACAATAAGTACAACATTTCTTGTAAAGGCAAGTCCCCACTAGTTGATTCTAATGAAATTACCATACTTAAAGAAAGAATAGATTCATTAGGAATTGTTTTAAAAAATTGTGAGTTTAATAAGAAGAAGATTGAAGCCATGTTTCTTAAGAAACAAGCCCCTAAGAAAAATGCTTTCCATGCTCATGCTCATGTTCATACCACACAACCTTTACATCGTGGCAAACCCCCAAAACATGCTCACACTTCACACACACATCATGCATTCATGTATGGTAAAGTGTTTCATGTTCATATTGTGGTCGTAAAGGTCACTTAGTTAATTTTTGTTATGATAGACTAAGTGCATCTCGTCATAATGTTTGGGTTCGCAACACTAACTTTCAAGGACCCAAGAAAATTTGGGTACCAAAGTCAACAATTTTGTTAAATGATGTAGGTATCATCCAAGGTCCAAAGACGTAGAGGATTGTGGTATCTTGATAGTGGTTGCTCAAGGCACATGACTTGGGACATCAACAACTTTGCAACCCTATCAAGATACCATGAAGGTGGCACCGTCACCTTCGGAGATGATGCCAAGGGTAAAATCATCAGTATTGGTAATATTAAACTTGGTACATCCCCCTTAATAGAAAATGTAGTTCTAGTTGATGGCCTCAAGCATAATCTCTTGAGTGTTAGTCAACTTTGTGATAAAGGTTTTGATGTTGTTTTTGATAATGTAGTTTGTAAAGTAATTGATAGAATATCTAATACTTGTGTGTTTTCCGGTTTTCGTGAAACAATGTTTATATGATTTATATGTCTAATATGTCTTGTAATATTACGTGTTTAAAAGCCCTCGATGATGACTCTTGGTTGTGGCATAGAAGATTAGGCCACATTTCTTTTGACCACATATCTAGGTTAAACACAAAGGAAATGGTGAAAGGTGTTCCTTACTTGAATTTTAAAAAGGACCGGGTTTGTGACGCATGTCAATTTGGGAAACAAACCAAGTCTTCTTTCAAGTCAATCAAGGATATCATAACATCACGTCCCTTGGAGTTAATCCATATGGATTTATTTGGTCCTACTCAAACCAAAAGTCTAAGTGGAAATCGTTTTGCATTTGTTTTTGTTGATGACTTTTCACGTTTTACTTGGTTTTTCTTTTTGGAACATAAAAATCAAGCCTTCTCACATTTTCAAGCCTTTGAGAAAAGAGTTGAAAAGGAAAAAGATACTTCAATTTTAAGAATAAGAAGTGATAGAGGAGGTGAATTCATTAACCTACCCTTTATCACTTTTTGTGAAGAACATGGAATAAAGCATGAACTATATTGTCCTAGAACTCCACAACAAAATGGAGTAGTTGAACGGAAAAATAGAACATTACAAGAGATGGCTAGGACAATGCTTAGTGAATATGGTCTACCATATTATTTGTGGGCCGAGGCCGTTAATACATCATGCTATATATCAAATCGTGTTTTCTTGTGTAAAAATACTTCAAAGACTTCTTTGAAATGTACTTTTCTAGAAAACCAAATGTTTCATATTTCAAGGTTTTGGATGCAAGTGCTTTGTTTTAAATACGAAAGATAATTTAGGAAAATTTGATGCTAGATCTTATGAGGCTATTTTTGTTGGTTATTCTAACACTAGCAAGGCTTATAGAATCTTCAATAGATCATCTTTGACTATTGAGGAATCTATACATGTTAAATTTGAAGAATCTAACTTGTTTGTTAAGAATGTTGTAGAAATAGATGCATTGGATGAAGGCTTGGAGAAAGTGACCTTGGAGGATACACCTACTATGGGAGACAAGCCAAAGGATGATGAAGGAAGTGAAGCTAAAGTAGAAGAGGCTCAAGGAAATGAAAATCAAACAAATGAAGTGGAGCCTACTCAACAACTTCCAATGGATTGGAGATACAATTCTCATCATCCCAAGGACCTCGTCATAGGTGAAGTATCAAAAGGGGTAACCACTCGCTCTAAACTTCATGATTTTTGTGGGCACTATGCTTTTATTTCTCATGTTGAACCCAAGAACGTCCTCGAAGCCGAGACCGATTCATATTGGTTGCTAGTCATGCAAGAGGAACTCAATCAATTTGAGCGCAACCAAGTTTGGCACCTTATTCCTAGGCCCCACGATAGACCAACGATTGGTACTAAGTGGATCTTTAAGAACAAGTTGGATGAATCGGGTAACGTAGTTAGAAACAAAGCTAGGTTAGTTGCCCAAGGTTACACTCAAATCGAAGGAATCGATTTTGAAGAAACCTTTGCACCCGTAGCACGGCTTGAGGCCATACGAATGACACTAGCATTTGCCTCATATAAAGATTTTAAATTGTTTCAAATGGATGTTAAAAGTGCTTTTCTAAATGATTTTATTGAAGAGGAGGTGTATGTTGAACAACCCCCCGGGTTTGTTGATCCTACACATCTGAATTTTGTGTTTAAATTAGATAAAGCTCTTTATGGTTTAAAACAAGCCCCTAGGGCTTGGTATGAAAGACTTTCTTCATTTTTAATTTCAAATGGTTTTAAGAAAGGAAAAATTGACACAACTTTGTTTACAAAACATGTAGAAAATGATATTCTTATTGTGTAAATTTATGTAGATGATATTATTTTGGTTCTACTAATGAATCTCTTTGCCAAGCTTTTGAATCATGCATGAAGGAAGAATTTGAAATGTCTATGATGGGGAACTCAACTATTTCCTTGGACTCCAAATCAAGTAAAGGAAGGATGGGATCTTCATCAATAAAGCCAAGTACACAAAGAAACTAATCAAAAGGTTCGGGCTTGAAGGATCTAAAGTGAGCAAAACTCCCATGGCAACAACCACAAAGCTTGATAAGGATGAACAAGGTAAAAGTGTAGACATTAAACTTTATCGTAGCATGATTGGTAGTTTGCTATATTTAACGGCTAGTAGGCCGGATATTATGTTTTCGGTTTGTCTTTGTGCTCGTTTTCAATCTTGTCCTAAAGAGTCTCACATAATTGCGGTTAAACGCATAATTAGATACCTTAAGGGCACCATTGAGATGGGTTTGTGGTATCCGAAAACCGGTCAATTTTCAATGACAATTTTTCGGATGCCGACTATGCGGGTTGTAGGGTAGATAGGAAGAGTACAAGTGGAACATGTCAATTCCTTGGTAATTGTCTTGTATCTTGGTCTTCTAAAAAGCAAAATTCGGTAGCCCTATCAACCGCCGAGGCGGAGTATGTTGCAGCCGGAGCTTGTTGTGCACAAGTTCTTTGGATGAAACATACTCTCCTTGACTATGATTTGCATTTTGATCATGTTAAAATATTTTGTGATAATACTAGTACAATTCATATGACAAAGAATGCAAATCAACATAGTAAAACCAAACACATTGACATTAGGTATCACTTTCTTAGAGATCATTATGAGAAAGGTGATATTGATATTGATTATGTTTCTACCGATTTTCAACTTGCCGATATTTTTACTAAACCATTAGATTATACTAGATTCTCTTTTATTTGTGGTGAGTTGAATGTTTGCATTATGGATTCTTAAAACATTTTTTTTTTGTTTGACCCTTTTTGATGTATGACAAAAGGGGGGAGAAAAAGAATAAGTTTGTTGTTTTAAAAGAATAAGGTTGTTGTTTATTGTTTATTTGAGTTTTTGACAAAAACTATTGTGTTTTCAATGCTTTTTGTATCTTGCTTTTCATAGTCATTCTTTATACATAGCATTATTTGAGGGGAGCTTCCAAGCTCTTCTTCCATTTTTTTTTAAATAACTTATATGTTTTGTCATCATCAAAAAGGGGAGATTGTTGGCCCAAGGTTACAATCACCCGATTTAGTGTGTTTTGATGATTACAAAACATATTAGTTATTTGTACTAATAATATTTGTTGTTTTAGTGTGTTTCAGGGTTCTAATAAATTTAGAAGTTTTCTTCCCTAAAGGAAGGTGTTTGTGACTCAAGTCACCTCAATTCGGGCTCAAGAATCAAGCTTTCAAGAACATATGGAGAAGCCCGCTTGAAGAACTTGTAGTCCTTAGAACCAATGTAAGAAATAGTTTGTTAAAGTTTGAGTTTTGGGAAATTGGCTCTAGGATACACACACACATTTTTGTATACAAGTTTTCATGATTAAAGCTTTTGTTTCTAAGTTGCATGCCTTGACAAATATACATGACTCTAATTTTTACAAAGATATATATCATGTTTAAATCATGTATGTTTTCACTTCCCTAGCATGATACTTAGCTATCTTTACTTCAAAATGTTTTACATAAATTCCAAGTTCTGTTTCTTACTGTTTTTCTGTTTCAGGCAAGACCGGCCGACCGGACCGGTCGATCGGAGCTTGTATCCAGGACGTGCACGCTTGTGCATGTCTGTCGGCCGACCGTGCGGTCGACCGACTGAAAGCAGTTCTGCTCTCGGGTTTTCTGGGTCGACCGCCCGGTCGCCCGCCTTCAAAAAACTGTGTTTCATTTTAGAGGACGGTCGACCGGACGGTCGACCCGAGCCCAACGGCTTCTTGCCAGCAGGGCGGCGGCCGACCGGACCGGTCGACCGCCAGGCCTGCAAAGCCCCAACGGCTCTTTCCTCTTTGGTGCAATCTGAAATCTGTTTTATAAATCTGTTTTTGGCAGACTTTTTCTGAGTTTTTGGAGATCTTTTCCAGATCAAATAAGCTTAAAATAAATTGATTTTAACCCTTTCCTCTCCCTATAAATAGAGGAGAATAGTCTCTTGCAAGATACCAAGAAAAATCCTTAAGTTTTCAAAGTTTAAAAAGAGAAGAAAAGTGTTTAAAGCTCTCCATTTTTCTCATTCATTCTTGAGCTTGTTTTCAGTTGTGTTTTCTAGCAAAAATCATTCTACAACTGAGTTTTTCTCACTACACTTCTTAGAGCCAAAATTCCCTACTCAATCTATAAGGAAGTTGTAAAGAGAGAAGTGTTTGTAAAGAGTTTGTGATCATTTTAGAGATCACTTGGCTACTTGTTACTCTTTGTTCATCTTGTGGAGACACCTCTTCGGTAGAGGTTCTTGTAAGTGGTGGAGCTCGGTGCTCCGGTCTTTGGTAGACCTTGTAAGCGTCCTCGGTGGATAGTGGAAACCCTTCACGGAGGTGAAGGCGGGGAGTAGAGCGGTGGCTCGAACCTCGAAACAAATACTTGTGTTTGCGATTGTCTTTTGCTCTTGCTCTCTATTTCGCTTTACTTTCAATTGCTATCCTTTACTCATTGTTTCTAGTTTGTGATATTGCTTTCATTACTTGTAATACATCTTGTGTGCACATCATCATTGCATATTATTCATTTCTTGATATATTGTCGATCATAACTCATATAACAAGATTGCAATACGCACCTCCAACTCTTATTTAGAGGAATCACGAGGAAGGAGTTCAGAACCCTTCACCGGGTATTCGGCTCTTAGTCTTGTTTTGAGTGATTGTTGCATCATTCATTCATAATTGTTTAAAAAGAGTGTTAGATTAGCATTTACACCTATTCACCCTCCCCCTCTAAGTGTTTTTCATAGTTGTAATTTAAGAAGTGAACCTTCTTATAATATATTGTTTTATATTTTATCTTTAATGAAGCTCGGGCGTGAACTTCTCGTGTTCACAAACTCAAATGAATATTATATGAAGTCCAGTAAAAATATAGGTTATTATTTAAAGTAGATTTTGGAGGGAAGTTTAGGGAAAATAATAAATGTTATTTCTCTCTAAATTATGAGAACTTAATCAATTCCTTAATCATGGAGAATTAATGTTATAATTTATGCACTGAAATAAAAATTTTCTTTTTGGCTAAATTAAGTATTTTTATTTATTTTTTGACTAGAACCATGTTTATAAATTAAAGATCCAGCTGAATTGTAATGATCGGTTGATTGATATTGTGGCACAATGGCACGGCGGTGCCCTTAATCCTTTAGTTCCCTCATGATCTCTCCTTTTGCTCCTCTTTGATTTGTTGATCTCCTACAATTTTTTTGAGCAATACTAATTGTTGTATTACTATTAGATTGACAAGTAGATCACGCTAGTAATTCATGAGGTAGACTTCATACGTCAACTAAAGTATTGTAACATAGTATAAAATTAATAGTATAATAAGATTATCTTTCTTTTTTGGGCCGCTTCAGTTTGTATTAAAGACCCAAACTCGAGAAATTGCCACGTATTCCCTGAGCGTATGACGTGTTGTTCAGAGAGAGGAGAGAGAGAGAAGGTGGGAGTTGAATACGTGGTACTCCCATGTAATCGTTCTTTTCCCAAGCCAGACAATTGAAAAAACAAACAAACAGATATGAAACAAGATATACCACTGAATTTACACAAGAGTAGTTTATTTAAACTCATTACTTGTTCCATGCATGGTGTAGTGCTTGGGTCATCTTCTTCTTGAGTGAGAACCACAAAAGTGGGGCTGCTCTTTGTTTTAGGGAGCTTCTAGATCTTTCTGATTTGAAGCAGTTTGCTCATGTTTTTTTCCTTCTGTTTTTTAATGCCCTTCTCTGAGGGGTTCTATGTACTTGGATAATTGACGGCTATGTCCTTGTTTTATTATCAGTTCTTCAGCAGAACAAGATGGATATTAGCCATTTGCCATCTTTTATTATATTAAAAAAAAAAAAGTTGCGATTGCTCTTTTTTTATTCATCTATTCCCCGAGATTAAGTTCTTGTGGTTGAATTGGTAGGCCCTATTATTGGGAGAGAGAGGATAAAAGCAGGAGATAGAGTTTTTTTAACTCTATAATTGTACTTCGGTCGACCGCCCGGTCAATCGATATGCACAAAGTTTGAATCGGTCGACGGCTCAGTCAATCGATATGCACAAGGTTTGAATCGGTCGACGGCTCAGTCAATCGATATGCACAAGGTTTGAATCGGTTGACCGCTCGGTCAATCGAAGTTGATAGAGAGGAGAGAAGCCCAATGTAGAAAGAGAGGGCAAAAACATGAAATAGAGTTTTTTTAACTCTAGGACTACTAATTGCGGCCGTTACAACAAGACAACATATATAAATCGTGCAGTTATGAAAATCTCACCCACATCTTCTGTCATCCGAGCATAATATAGACCTCGCCCGCCAACGAAGAGGGGGACATGACCCCTGATAGAAAATAAGGAGCCCAATTCTGATCTTGAATTCTGATCCTGAGAAAACCATACACTCATTTTCTAAATTTTTATAATTCTTGTAACTTGAGAATTATAATGGAGCTCCTTCTTCATCCCAGGGCTTTTCTCGATTAAGAATTTTCACGTAAAATCTTGTGTCTCTCTCTTTTCTGTGTTGTGCCTCGTTTACATATCATACTCCATCCCACTATATTTCTCATTTGTGGTGAGGATCGACCGTTCAATCACTTGTGACGAAAAATCACCACCAAGATCTTGTTAGGAGTGTAATGCACGGTAAATAATTTGTCTCCTTGTCTCTGGGGGGTGTTTGGCAATTCAATAGTAGATACAAAGGTGTTAAGTGAAATCACTTTCAACTAACATCAAGAAAGTGAGGTGTTTAGTAGTTTCAAGCGACCGATGGTGTCGATTAGGCATCACATAGAGAATTGCAATCATTTACGGTACTAATACAGAAGATCGATACGAATATAGAAAAATGGTACCGATACAGGAGATCAGTACGAATATAGGAAAACGGTACCTATACAGGGGATCAGTATGAATACAGAAAAACAATACAGTTTTGAAAAACAGTATCAGTACAGGTTTCACATTTTTCACAACCATCAAGAAAAAATAATAGTTAAATTATCAAGCAGGTAAGTAAGTAAACGAACATCCAAGCGGAGCTAAGTAAAACTGGAGTGAAGCTAACACACAGTACTAAACGCCATCACGCACAGCGTGGTTACCGCTCGCGGCACGGCTAAACGTACACGATGGAACGAGCGTATGACAGCTATACTACCGCGCATGACGAAGCCGCGCTCACAGCGTAGCTACGCTGGAACGGAGTTAGCAGTAAAGTACTGACGCTAGGTTCACCTACCAGGCATAGCTAAGAGACCTGACGGTCTGAACATACTCCCTCTTTCGAGGAAGTGGGCGAGAGCCCAAAAGGCTGAAGGGCCGAAAGGCCAAGTAAGTATCTGCAAAAGTGTTAGTATCACACAAACACACATATAAACATGGTTATAACTAGACTATCCATGAAATAGTGAAGCCCGGAGGCTGAGCAAGGCAGAAATAAAATCAACGAACAGACAAGCGAACAATCAATCGAAGCTAAGTAAGGCTGGAGCGAAGCTAGCGTACAACGTTAAAGGCTATCACGCTCGGAGTGGTTACTTTTCGCGGCGAAGCTAACACACGCGTGTGATGGCAGGCAAACCGCTCTGCATCACCCGTAATGAAGCGATGCCCACAGCATAACTATATCCAGATGGAGTTAACAGTAAAGCGCTGAGCGTTAGGCTCGCCTACCGGCAGGACTGAAAGACCTGACGGTCTGAGCGCCCAAAGGGCTATAAGGACCATAAGGTATAAGCACACTCCTGGTAGGTACCACAAAATTCAAAGGATGTAAGAAATAAATATATTAGGTAGCCAGCTCTGAAAGTGGGCAGAAGCCCGAAGGCAGAGTAGGTGTCGGCAGAGGTGTTAGTATTAAACATACGCATGTAAACACATTAACAATTATGTTAGTAGAATGATGAAGTCGGAGGCTGAGTGTAGAGCCTGGAGGCTGGGTCGACCACGAATAATAATAAAGCAGAAATAGAACACACCAAAGGCAGTGTACATGTACATGTATTTAACTATACTAATACAAGCATTCGTCACATGTTTAATACATATAGTCCTAGGCACTTGGCCATATACATATACATGTATACAATATGAATGAATACGACACAATCCAAAATATAGTATAAAATACAAGTCGACCCGACTAAGCGGGAAAATACAAAATGAGGTAAGGTCACTCGCCTAATCCAATCACGGATACGTGCACGGGCTTTACCCACCATCACCATTTGAGAGAGAGAGAGAGCTAGAGAGAAAATATAGAGAGAAGAAGAGAGAGTACAGGAGAGAGAGAAAAGAGATATAGAAAGAAGGGAAGGGGAGAGAGGACTGGCCGGCCCCGACGGGTGGTGGCCGGTGGCGGTCCTGGCCGCCGGCGGTCCACAATAGAGAGAAGAGAGAGGGTGAGGAGGAGATAGAAACAAGATTAGAGAGAGAAGAAAGAGAGAGGAAGGAAAGAGAGAGGGTGAGATTTAGAGAGAGGGAGAGGGGAGAAAGATTAAAGAGGGGTGAGAGGATCTGGCCGTCGGCGGTGGCGACCGGCCTGGGCGGCGTGGCCACAGGTCAGAGAGAGAAAGAGAGAGGGAAACTAGGGGGAGAGAAAAGAGAGAAAAAGAAGAGGGAAAGAGAGAGCAAGGGAAGATGGGAAGGTCCATCGTCGGTACTAGGGAGCGACCGACGACGGTCGTGGAGGACCAGATCAGAGAGAGGAAGGGAAGAAGAGAGAGAAAAAGATAGATGAGTGAAGAGAGAAGGAGAAGAAAGAGAGAGGGAAAGGGGGATCGGTCAGAGGGGGAGCTCGCTGGCGTCGGTCGGCCGGGTGGCGATTGCGCGGTACGGGCCTAGTGGTGGTCGGTAGAGAGCAAGAGAGAGGGAGTATGAGAGAAAAAAAGAGTGAAGAGAGAAAGAGAGGGAGAGAGTGAGAGCAAAGAGAGAGACAAATGATTTATTTAACAGGTGGGTGGGGATGGGCCACGTTGCACGCCCAGGGAGAAGGGAAAAAGGGAAGAAAGAAAAGGTAGGGAAAAACCAAAATAAAATAATAATATATAATAGTGTAAAATTTGGGAGTTTCAGAAAATCTCTAAAAATTCTCCAAAATAAAAATATATAATATTAAGGACCATGATGAAATCAGATTCAAGAAATTCAGTATACCAGACGACACTAAATCAGACCGAATTTTGATAAATTCAAAAAAATCCCCCAAAAATACTTTTAGATAGAAAATGCAATTCTAAGAAATAATGTGAAAGTAGTTTTTAGAAATTCAAATCCATTTATAAATTAAAAATCTAAGAATCGGTCAGCGGCATCGATCGATACCGATTTTGATGATTTTGCAATTCAATTCAGAAAAAGTTCAGAAAATCATGAAAAATATAAAACATTAAAAAACAGTGTTTAAAATTAAAACTGGTCAAATGTGACTACCAAAAATATCAAATCGAGCAATTCACTAGGATCTGGTCACCAGTTCAGACTATGGTTGACTCTAAGTCTGAAAATCCAGATCTGATACCAAGAAGTGATATAAATAATCATAAATCAGAAATAAATACTGGGAAAATCGAAAAATACAATCGAAAATCAGAATACGTTAATTACATATTCCGAGAACGGGGTTTACAGTAATTCGCGAGTAAACTTACACAGTCAGGTCGATGTGGGGTTTGGAAGGGGCACGGGGAGTCCCCCGCCCCCTCCGGGGGTCGGGGTGGAGCCCCAAGATTTTTTTTTTGATCAACCTTTTTGCAAATCTCGTTTGTTCATACTCGCGATGAGTTTTGTTTATATTAAGATCTAGAAAACATTAGAGATCATTTTATGTCAGTGGATAGGGGTCTACAGATGATGATAATGCTGATATGAGAATTGCGACTTATGATCATAATTTTCTATAAGGACTGACTCAGAAATAGGGTATTTTGTGACGATTGCAATCATGATCGCAGTCGTAATAAAGAGACTGTGACCATGATCGCAGTTCTCACTAAAACTCAAATATATGAAGAATGCCGACCTTGATCTCAGTTCTCTTTTAGGAGTGCGATCATGGTCTTAGTTGATCGAGCCAAACCTGAACAAAAAAAAACAGAATTTAGGAACAGTGCTAGATCTTTATGCTACCGTGTAGCCTATGGCTAATGGGTCGTGATCCGCAGGTGGGATTACGATGGAAGCGTTATGTAAATCTTCTTCCTAAGTTACTACACCGGTTAAAGATCTTTGTTTTAAAAGAAAGAAAAAGAAAAGATTAAGCTAAATTAGAAGGAAAGTGGAAGGTAAAATAAGAAGATGGTATTGGTATTTTGATTACTAAGTTAAAAAGAAAGAAAATAAACACGAAAAGAAAGAATATAAAGAAAGAACATACTTTGGAGTAATTAAAGAAAAGTAAGTGATCAATTAAGTTGAGAAACGAAGAAGAGAAGTGGGATAGTTCTATTGACTGTCAGTCTCAATATAACTATCTTTAAGAAAGATTATATCTAGTGTCACTCTAAAGATAATTTTTCCTCTCTTTTTTGTCCTGAAATTCTCCATAATCCAAGTTATGAAGAGGCATGATTAAAAAGAAAGCATAAAAGAAACAAATAAAAGTAAATAAAGTAATTAAAGCAAGTAAAAGTAAAGGAGGTTGATTGAAAAGAACAGAAGAACCTTTATTGAGCTGTCGCCATAAATTACAAGCACTTCGTCTTCTCTTTACAATTCTTTCTCTCAAATTGAAAACTATAATGAAACTTTGGAAAAGAAAAATCCTAACCCTAAACTCTCTGCGAAGTTGTGCTGTGGAGTCCTCCACTCTGGAGTTGTCCTCCTTCTGCCTTTGCGTTATGCAGGTATTTATAGAAGAAAATAGAAGGATAAGAAGCGTACGAAGGGCCTGTTTGTTTCGCCGCAAAACGTCGCAAGTCGTATGTCGTAAAATGAGAATGGAAAAAGTGAACTGTAGCAGAGAAAATATATTGTGTTTTACAGTGTTGGTTGGTAATGAAATTGTAAATGGAAAAGTATATTGTGTTTTACGGTGTTTGGTTGGTAAAGTGAAAGTGTGAATGAGAAAGTATATGTGTTTTACGGTGTTTGGTTGATAACTTAAAAGTGTAAGTGAAAAAGTTGGCCACAAAATTAACTGTAGCAGTGATTTAAATATTATAAATACTATTAAATTAAATATACTATTGAAAATTAAATTGTACTAATAAATTGAGATAAAATATTAATATTTTAATTATAACAATAATATTAATAAAATATTAGTAAAATTAGTAAAATATTACTAAAATATTAACTAAATAATAATTATAAAATTTAAGAAAATATAAAGAACATTAATAAATTTTAAGGATACTAATAAAACATAAATATTAAAAAAAATCTTAAGAAAATAATAAAATATAGTTATAATATTATAATATTATAAATTACTTAAGATTATTATAATATTATAAATTACTTAAGATTATTATAATATTAAATTTTATTATAATAATATTGTAATATTATAAAAATATAAAATAAATAAATTATAATTTTAAAGTATATTATAATATCAATAAAATAATCATTTATATTAAGAAATAAATAAATTAATATATAATAATTTTATAGTAAAGCATATTATTGTTATATTAATAAAATATTAAATCTAAATAAAATATTAAGAGAATTGGTGTAAATATTAATAAAATAATAAAGTATTAAATAACAATATTAAATAAAAATATTAAATTAAAATAATTAAATATTAAATATTAAAACAATTTTAAAAGAATAAAAAACTAAAAATACAAATATAAAATAATTAGATAAGAAATTAAACACTATTAAAAATATTAAAAATATTATATATTTAATAATATTAAATTATATATTGATTATCAAGTAACTGCTTTGAGACTGTAAGTGTACTACAAGTAGAATTTACATGATCACAAAATTAACTGTAGCAATTGCAAGTGGGAAAATGTGATTGTAAAAGTGAGATTTATATGACCACAAATTTAACTGTAGCAACTGCAAATGGGAAATGAGAGTTGTATCTTGCAAGTTATTTTGCAGGGAAACAAAAACAATGAAAAATGGAAAAGAGGTTTTACGACTTGCGATTTAGCGGCCTTTTGCGGGGAAACAAACGGACCCGAAGATAGAAAAAGTTGGCCTCTCCCAGATTCAAACCCAGGCCACGAATATGCAGCTTTTGCCGCGTTTTGGCGACAAGATCCTGATCGTAGGGCCAAGATCAGGGATTCGTTTGTCCGTTGATTCCTCTTCTATCCTTTTATCCCCTTAGATTTTGAATATTTGCTTTAGATTTGATGATCTATCTCTTTTCCTCAGCGAAACCGATAGGATCTTCAAACAATCTATTTTTTTTCTTGAAATTTGGTGATATTATCTTATCTGATATATCCACTTTTCAGATAAGATGGCTTTTAGAACTTTTAGATTTGAGTCAATCTCCTTTCTTTTGAATTTTGAGATTTAATTAGATAAATTTGTCAATCTCTCTCTTTTCTTTCTTAATTATCTTGCACGCCACTAAACATGAAAATACTTCAAATAGCAAAGTTTTATTATTAAAACATTCAGAAATGTGACACATGTGATATTAAACATGCAATGTACGTGTACAATCACACCCCCATACTTATCTTTTGCTCGTCCTCGAGCAAATAAAAAATAAAACCAACCTAGCCTAACTCATTTTCGTAGGAATCACGATTGATTTAGCATGTGCAATATGCCGTTTAACCTCTAAATTACCCGCTAGAGAACGAGTTTTGTCTCGTGAAGGTTTTCAGTGGATTACACCCACAAATCTATAAAGAAAAGGAAATAAAGTGTTAGTATTTTCAAAATGCATGTTTGAAAGAGAGAGAAAATATTTGAAATATATTTGAAAGAATTAAGCAATCTATAATTTATAGAATAAACTATTCATTCCTAAAGTTAGTCTCTATTCAAAAACTTGTTATCAATCAAGGTAAGGAGTCAAACTGTATTTCTCATCTAGTTTTTTTATTTTATCCTAAATCATATGCACTTTTATGATAGTGAAATTTTGACTTAGAATTCTTTAACTCTAACTCATATGCCTTATTTTTCATATTTTTGATCGTATTATCTCTTAGTTCTATTAGGCTTTCTAATCTCTATGTAATGAGATTTTAGTCAGTGACTCCCAAACCAAACAGTCTTAGAGCACAAGGTGAGATAACACTCCAAGGACTTAAGAACTCGAGCAAATAAGGTCACAAAACTAAGATTTTTATTTATAAGATGGACCGCTTTTAGGCATGAATACTTATACTTTACGAGGCCAAATACCCAGCTTAATCAGAGGATTTTATAATATATATATATATATATATATATATATATATAATATATATATATATATTTCTTTTCTTTTCTTTTTTATAGGCATAAGAATATTTATTTTTGAACCCTAATTGTGTAAGTGTATAAAATATGCATATTTCATCAAGGTAAAAAATCAAGATTAAATTAATTTTAAAATTTTCTTCCTAACCCTAGAATTTAAACAAATAATCTTATTTTGACCAAGTATAAGAAATCCTAATTATGATTTTTCTATTCCTTAAAATTAACTTAATTTCTTAAAAAAAGGTCAAAATATTGTTTCTCTTTTCAAAAAGTTTTTAAAAGCAAAGAAAATATTAATTTTTTAAATAAAAAGAAACCTAAACCTAAGTTATGTTAGAACCCTCCCTCATACTTATCTCATGTGTTGTCCTCAATGTATGAATGAATGCATAAATGCATGAAAAAGAAGAAAGGGAAGAAAAATGTTACCTCAAGGTGGTACCTCAAGGTGGTAGTTCTGGTGGGGTCGGATGGGCCAAGCGCTGCTACCCAATCAAGATAATGTAGTGGTTCATGAAACCTACCTTTAATGACCTCTTTTCTATTTACATATTTACAATCCTCAATACGAATAGGACCATGCAAGATCCTATCATGAAAATATTAGAACTTGATTTTAATGATACATTTGTGAAGCCATTTCATTGGAACTCTATCTCACAAGCTTATACAAGAGGTCTACATGCTCAAGACTTCCTAAGGATGATGTCTATAGATGTGTATTATTTTGTTTATTAGAATGTTAAAAGCCTTGAATACACATGCACATCATAAGCTCTTGTAGTCGACTTATACATTTGATTAGTCAACTTATAACATCTATAGTCGACTAACTTCTTATTATAGTCAACTTAGCCTTTGCCTAGATGCAAACCAACTCTCTGTTTTGATCTGTATGCACTATTAGTCGACTTATACATTTTTCTAGTCGACTAATATATGGCCTAGTCGACTTATACCTTCTACTGGTCGACTATATTCAGTTTTTCAGAAACATGTCTTTTGTATCAGCCATACCCTAGTTGACCTGCCCCCTTTATTAGTCGACTAATATAGTAAAAACTGTTCTTCTAGTCAACTAACCCATAAACTCAAGTCGACTAATAGCAAATTCTGACTGTTAGACAGTTTCTGATTTCTGTTGTTTTATCCAACGTTTCAATATTCAAATTTGTTCTGATAACTACCCTAACTGACCATAAATTTCAGCTATAAATAGGGATGTTATCCTAGGCTAAAAACACTAATTCAAATTAATAGTTTTCTGCCCAAAAACTCTGTTCAAAAACTGTTTTTCAGAAAACTGTTTCCACTTTCAATTCTTCACTCAAATTCTAATCCTTTAGTGAAAATTTCTGAGAGTCCACCTATAAGAGTCCTTATTCACGATCACATACTGATTCAAATCTTATAGAATTGATTGTAATCACTCAAAGAGAACGATTGTACAAGAGCGTCTTTCGGGTTGAAGAGAAGTTGTACAAGGTGTTGTGTCTTCTTGGCTTGTAAGAAGAGTTGTATACATTTAGCAAAGGAGATTTGTCAAGTGGTATACAAGGTGTTGATTTTAGGTGTACAAAATCAAAGGTTAAAGAAAAATCTCAAGCGGGTGGCTTGGGGACTGGATGTAGGTCAAGAGGACCGAATCAGGATAAATCTCTTGTGTTTGCGTTTGCTTTCTTTTCTGAGATTTATTTCCTTTTATGCAAGTTTATATTTTAACGCTATCATCTTTTGTTTGAGTATTTATGTTGACATATTTTAGATCCTACTATTGGTATCATTTCGAAACCAATAGAAAATTATTCCCTTTACATGACCAATCTTGAAAAATCAACCCAAGTCATAACTGTCTATAGCTTGGTCCAACAATAGAATATGATTCAGTGTTGTGGTTGATTTGGGCTCGGGAATGAAAAGAACGGAAACCAATGCTGACTCATAGCATTGACTTAAATCAAGTTTATGTTCAAGAGTCGGATTCAGTTCAAGATTTTGGTCCAAATAAAAGAATTGAAATTCACATTCATTTTTCAACAATGGAATGTGACTATCTAAAATAGGTGGTTCTTGATCAAAATCTATAGGTAGGAGAATCAGTGTTGGCTCAGGAATTAGGTCCATATCGGATAACGATACCGGAGTCAATATAGATTCGAAAAGTGGAACTGAATCACAAAATTGGGGATCGGTGTCACATTCACAATCAAGTTCAAGTTTATTGAAATGAAAACTTGCCAATTCAGGTTCATGACCCTTTACTAACTCGAGAAAATCAACTTTGGGTTCGAGAGTCGGCTTTGGTTCAAGAGTTGAGTCCAAATCAAGAACTTAACTTCATTTTCTTTTTCCATCAATCAAATGTGACTATCCAAAAGAGGTGATTCAATTTCAAAATTTATGGATAGAAGAATCAATGTTGGCTCGGGAAATGGGTTCAATTTAGGTAAGGATACCGACTCAATATAGATTCAAAATTTGAAATTGAAGCACAGAGTTGTGGTCGGGGTCACATTCATATCCAAGTTCAATTTTATTGAGCTGAAAACTTGTCAATTTGTTAATGGGTTGATTTGGTCAAGTTCAAGATTTTGTGGTAAAATTAAATCTTGGTCAAAGTCTTCAAGATACCATGATTCTTGATTTTCATCAATATAGTTAGAAGTGTAGGAAATAGTCAAAGATTGGGTAGGGAGAGTTTTGTCATACCTACGCATGTTTTCTAATCGACTAAGTCTTGCTTCTATCATATTGAAAGGATCGCTTTGAAATTGAATCATGAAGTCCATACTCTTTTCTAAGTCGGTATGTTCTTCTTGTTGTGGGACTTGGACAATAGAGTAAGGATCTTGAATTTAAAATTTTTGATGGGATCTCAAGTCTTCTAGATTTTGAATTCGCCACTCAATCTCTTCTAAGGCTTCCATCCTCTTTTCCTAGTCAATGGTTCTTATATTAGTTGTTTGGGAGAAGGGTATATGAAGCTGGATGTGGTAAGGTGGTTGCTAGTATGACTCGGGGGAGTTGTATCCCCACTGACTCAGTGATGAGTGGTGATTGTCATCCCAATCTTGTTCATAATACTGTGGTTGGGGCATGTGCTGATTCGAATAAGACAAATCCTGCATACTTAGTTTATTAAAGTTATGAAATATCAGGTTAGTAATATCCGAATCAGAAGATGTCAGTGTGAAGCATAGATCACTATATGCATTGGAATAATTGTAATTGTAATCCATATCACAAAAATATAAACAACAAAACCAAGAAATAAATAGAAAAATCTAGTCTAAGTTAGGGTAGACCTTAGACCTAGATGACTCCTAACTGGTTAAACTGTCCATGGGGGTAATATTGCAGAATCTGACCACAATTTAATCGACCAAGTAGGGCAAGACCAGTGGGAGGTATCCGTGCCTAAGCAACGAGCCTAATTATGCCAAACCACTATCTTCGAGGTTTCGCCTCTCAATTTCTAACCTTTGACACCGATTTAGCAAGAGTAAAATTCTAATCACCTTCCCCCTTAGG
>JAVJIF010026403.1:0-46060 GCA_038442645.1 Agave tequilana
AGTCTAAGGTACCTGGACCTAGACGACTCCTAACTGGTCGATTCTCCAGGGAAGGTTGTTGCAGGAACTCGGCCAGGAAAGGGCAAAGCTCGGGGGGAGGTATCCGGGCGGAGCCACGGGCCTAATTACGCCAAACCACGGAGCTTTCGAGGCTTAACCTCTCAATCCACTTTCCTTAGACACCGATTTTGCAGGAGTATAGTTCTTACAATTTCCAACCTCGGTTAATCTCTTAGTGAGTCCGAGATGTCCCTAGGGCCAACGTCTATTGATTTTTAGTTAAGGCTTGAGAAAATGTGAGTGTACTTGGAGATGGTTTTTGGGCTAAGGAAGGGTGATGAAATCCCCACCTTATCTTGTTTTATTTGGGTTTTACCCTTAAAGTCAATTGTGTAAGTGTACAGTTTATTCACAACAAGGTAACACTCAAAGCGGTAAATAACTTCAAAATGTTGGTCTATTCTATATGAATGCACACGTACCTTGTCACCAGCACTCTTCAACAGAAATTGAAATGAATTGAAATAGACACGTGTCCTAAATGCAAACGTCTAATCCAAATTTCAATTAAGCAACAAGTAAATTTCTGTTGAATTTATTACACATGCATATGGTGAAGCATCCAAGGAAACTAAAAATTTAGAAAGCATTTTTTTTTTAGCGGCGTTCGGCAACCATGCAAACGAGTTTGTTAGTACTTCAATCGAAAAAATTCGCTTTTACAAGAATCTTTCTGAGGGTAAATGAATCCTCGCGCAATGTCCTTGGCCACCTCTTTTGCTTCCTGTGATGGTGAGCTCCTTGGTTCTTCTCCTACACACAAAAACAAAGAACAATCTTTAGTAGTGAACAATAAATCCGTTCCCTCCCCGGCAACAGCGCCAAAATTTGATCGACAAAACGCAAGTACTAAAATAAGAGAAGGAAGTGAGGGTTGATGTTACTACTTTTGCGATTCTTCCGTTGTAGCGAAGTGGCTATACGGGTCGTATCCACAAGGAGGGAGAGCGATGGAAGCTTGATGCGGCTTCAAAGTTCAAGAAGAAAGAAAGTTCTTGTTTCCAAATAAAGAATTGAAAAGTGAAAACAAGTTGTTTTTAAGAATTGTTGGAAAAATATTTTGGTGGTTTGTAAAAGTGATTTTTTTCTTAGTTGTAAAAATGCATGGCTAACTTTCTACTAAGTGTTCCCACTAATTTCTAACTTTTTGAAGATAGCCTTACGATGGATCATAGGCAAACACAACCCTTGTGCATTAGAACTATTCACGTGAAAATCGAGTGAACGTTCATCCTAAAACATAGCCTTACACGGCAAAAACTCGAACATTCCCATATCAAGATCCGATAGAAGGCGAGAACAAGGGAAGACTCGAGTGCACTATTGGTATCGGCACAGTTAAAAGGAAAAGTCTCTAACTTACAATAACAAGTAAAGTACACAACTCATAGAACATCAAAACTCATTAAGTATGAAGTATAAGAAAGTAGATACTTGTAGGTAAATTAGAGTTAGAACCCTCGTCTTAAGATGCCATAGCTCTCATTTGCACAAGGCTTGTTTGGCACTATTGACTCATGCGGGTTATCAAACAAGTGTTAGAAATTAGTGGGTTAGTAGTTAGTTAGCCATGCTCTGGAAAAGTTAGTTAGACATGGTAAGAAAGAAGCAACAAAAAGAAAGAAGTAGAGAGAAGGTAAGTTACACTACAAGGGAGAGAAGTAAAGAGTAAAAAGAGTTACACGACAACAAGGAATTAAAAGCAAATGAAAGCACAAGTAAATTGAAAGAAGGAAGAGAAGTAGTACTTGTATTATCTTGTCACCCTTCAAATACAACACTTTACACACACTCTCTCTCTCTCTCTTTCACTCTAATGGCTACAACTAAAACTAGAAGAAGAACAACAACAACAACTACAAACCTAAAAATAAAATTACAAAAACTTGCTAAAGCTCTGATATGCTTCAACTGAAGAACCCAGGAGGGGTTTTATAGGCATCAGGGAAGAGGGAGGTCAGGGGACAAACCCTGGCCCAAAACGCGGCGCCGCGCGCCCGTATGGCCGCGAAAACGCGGCTTTTGCCGCGTTTTCGCGGCTGCAATTGGGCGGCGCGCGCAGCGCCGCCTGCTGCGCGCTGCCTAGTTGTCCCCCTGTCGGCTAGAGTTCCTGGTCTGGTTTTTACATCTCTGGTTTTGACAGAATCAGCCTCTTAGGTCAATGCTATCTTTTAGGCCTTTTAATCACTAAATAAATGGTGATTTAGATCTTCTTCTTCATTTGCACACCATGGACCTAGGATCAAGCAAGCAATGTTTTATTAGCAGAATTTTATTTGAAATAAATATGAGAATGTGATGAAAATTATGCAAAATTATAGACTAATCAGGAATCAAATGGGAACAGGTCCCTTAAGATTTTTAGCAAATCCTCAGCTGTCAACGGGTTTGATATGCCTTTACCAACTACTGTTTGAGTCGGGCTAGCCATGCTATTCCCCTCAGCATGATGAGTTATCGAGGACTTATGTTGGGCTTAAAGGCCAACATTTTCCTCTATCCTTAATCATTAAGGATATTGGATCATTTGGTTAGCGCATGTGTAAGCTTGATTCTCTTTTGAGACAACCAGTGTATGGCCAGGTTCCTACTGGTTTATGGTTGCATATCTCGCTTTGAGGAAGAGAAAGGCTCTCTTTGCATGTACCTTGGATATAAAGGTCTTGATCAGAGGTATAGTGTTAACTTGATCATAAAAAGGGTCCTTAATCAAGGATAGTACTTCTTTAAGAACTTTTCATTGATCGGCATCATGAGTAAGTCGCCATCTGAAGTCATAAGACGGTATGCTCCGTTTGAATAGACTGTTTCTATTACAAACGGTCCTTCCCATTTAGGCTGAAATTTGTCTTTGGTCTTGTGCGTCATAATCATCGATCGTCTGACGGCTAAAACCAAATCTCCCTTCTGGAAGACTCTCTGTTTGACCTTCTTATTGAAGGCTTTTGAGATTTGAGCTTGATACAACTCGATGTGTTGCTGAGCTTGTAGTCACTTCTCATCTAAGGCTTCGAGCTCTTGAAGACGCAACCGATCATTGTCCTCTGATGTGATCTTAGTCATTAGAGCGACTCACAACGACGGCATCTGGATTTCCAACGGGATGACTGCTTCGCACCCGTACACCAGGGAAAAAGGCGTATTGCCTGTCTGTGTCCGAACCGTGGTTCGGTAGGCCCAAAGACATTCACCAAGCTTTTCATCCTAATCTCTCTTATTCGATGAGGTAAACTTCTTGAGTAGCTTTATGATCGTTTTGTTGAATTCTTCCGCCAAGCCATTAGCGGCGGGATTATACGCAGTTGAAGCCACAATCTGAATTCGGTATTTATCGCAGAACTGATAGAATACTTGGCTTATGAATTGGGGACCATTATCATGGATGATCCGCCTAGGGACACCAAATCGATGGATGACATGGTGTTTGATGAAATTTATCACGTTAGAGGTTTTAACTTCAATCAGTGGTATAGCTTCAGCCCACTTTGAGAAGTAATCGGTTATTGCCAAGATAAACCTGTGACCTCTTGTCGAGAAAGGCTGATTGGCCTACGATGTCGATTCCCCATGCTTCAAATGGCCATGAAGCAACAGTTGGGTGGAGCAACTCCGAAGGCTGGTGTATGAAGTCAGCATGAATCTGGCATGCTTTACACCTTCGTGCGTATTGGATGGCATCGACTATCATGGTTGGCCAATAATATCCAAGCTTATGCAACCTGTCTTTAAGTTTTGGACCTGGCTGATGAGCTCCACATATACCGTCGTGTGCTTCTTTACGCACTTGTTGTGCCTCTAAATTAGAAAGGCAACGAAGGAGGAAACCGTCATATGCACGACGATAAAGTGTCTTCAGAATTGGATCGTAGTAGAAACGGAGAGACCTTCGTTTGATAGATGCCGCTTCTTTAGGATCGTCTGGTAGCAGACCATGTAAAGCATAGTCGATGAGAGAAAATCGCCAATCTCTCGGCTCAAGATCTGTGGAGACATTATAGACTTCTCGGGTTCTTAGCATATGCTTAGAGCATACAAGGTGCCGAGTTGCCACTGTAAGGTGATACTCGGTATCGGCTGGCAGGGCTAGTGTTGTTGCTAATGCAGCAAGAGCGTCCGCCTTAGTATTCTTGGATCGAGACACGTGCCCGATGTAGAAACCTTCAAATAGATTAGCCAACTCGATGACTGTGTGGTAATAAGGCACCAAGTCTCCATGACGGACCTCATATTCACCTTTAACCTGATTGATAATCAGTTTTGAATCGCCATAAGCTTCGAGGTAGCGTACCCCCATTCCATGGGCGAGCTGAAGACCAATGAGCAGAGCATTATATTCCGCTACATTGTTGGAGCATGATTCTGTCAGAGAAAATGCTCTGAGAAGGACATGATTCTGTGGCGAGATGAATACAACCCCCACTCCGGCGATGATCCCGCCTTTAGGACCTATTCGTGATGCTCCGTCGAAGAACATCTGCCACACTTCCTTCTCCGAGGTTATATTAGACTCGAAGACTTCGTCTGGAATATCTTCATGAAGTTTTGAGTGTTTCGGAACTGGGTGAGCAGCCAAGAACTCTGCAAGGGCCTGGCCTTTAACCGCCTTCTGAGGGGTAAAGATCATGTCGTATTGAGACAATAAAAGTGCTCATTTAGCCAATCTTGAATTCAATGATCCTGGCTTCGTCATGAGAAGACGCAAAGGATTTACTCTAGAGATGATATTTATGGTTTGGCTGACCAAATAATGTCATGTCTTCTGAACAACAAAGACAAGAGCTAAACACTCTTTCTCGATAGGGTTGTAGCGAAATTATGCTCCTATGAGAGTCCTGCTTAGATAATAAATGGCCGGCTCGTGACCATTGTCGTCTTTTTGAGCAAGCAGGGCGCCAAGAGAATGTTCCATAGCTTTCACATAAAGAAAGAATGGTTTTCCTGATGTGGGAGCCACCAAGACTGGCGGTTTTGTGAGGTATCTCTTGATATCCTCATAAGCTTCCTGAAAACTTGATCCCATAGGAAGGAAGCACCCTTTTTCATGAGTCGGGTGAACGGCTGACAGCGGCCTGAGAGATTTGCGATGAATCTTCTGATATAAGCCAGTTTACCTTGCAAGCCTCTAAGCTCTTTGAGATTCCTCGGTGAATGCATGCTCTGAATGACTTTGACTTTGTCTGGGTCAAGAAGAATCCCTTTTGATGTAACAATGAATTCAAGGAACTTGCCACTCGAAACTCCCAAGAAGGATTTTGTCGGATTCATCTTCAGTTGATGAGCCCGCATTATGTCGAATATTGTCTTCAAGTCACGAAGATGGTCATCCTTATTGCAGCTTTTGACAGCAATGTCGTCGACATAGCATTCTACCATTTTTCGGAGATGATCGCGGAAGATTGTACTCATTGCCTGATAGGAAACAAAAAGTGCATATTTATCACTATATTTACTATCACATTTTCATATTTATTCCTATAATTTTGCACTATTACTAATGTTTTATTATTTATTGTGTGCAGGCCTTGAGTAATAAAAAATAAAGAAATAAAAGCCCAAAAGAAAAGCCCAAAAAGCCCATGTCCAAGCCCAAGTGCAAAAGTTGCAAATTACCAAGTGTAAAAGTTGCAATTACTAAAATAAAAGGGAAGGGATAGACTTCTATTCAACCCTAAATGCTTGCAGGATGAGGATAAAGATAAAAGGAGAAGAGTGCAAAGATAAAAATTCAAAAAATTCGGATTTAGACTGTATATTCAGATCATAACTTTTGCTACAAATATGCAAATCCGATGATTCAAGATGATCCAAAAGAAGATTTGAAGGTCTATAACTCTTATGTTGATTAAACTTTTCAATTCAGTCAGCAGATAAGCCATATTCGGCGATCAACATGATAACAAGTTGCAGGACAGATTTGAACTTCTATGGATAAGTCAAAACAAGTTTGGAGATAAAAGAAGAATTAAAATTCAGAGATATTTTGCTCCTCTTATCTTCATACGCTTCTTATCCTCTAGTTTTCTCCATAAATACCCCTACATAGCAAATAAAACAGGGCAGATCTCAAAAGTCCAGCGAACTACAGAGCTAAATCTAGGGTTTTTAGGCTAGTTGTAGTTTAGGTTTTATTTTTATTTTTTTTGTAATTTTATTTTTTATTTTTTTTGTAACTGAGAGTAGAGGATGCTTTCATGGAGGAAGGAGTTCATGCTTGTACTGAGGTGACATCGGTGTAAGTCAAACTTTTCTTCCATTGTTAATAAAATCTACTCAAGGTTTGTTTTTGTTCTTTTATTCTTGTTTTATTCTTCTATTCTTGTTTTATTTTATTGTTTCTCTCTGATGTCTTGCAAACCATGAGATCTGATCGCTTCGAGACTGCTTAGCCAAAGAAGTGCCCTTGATGGCCTATGGTGATGAACAGATCCTATATCTCATGCTTGAATGCCTTCAGAGACAAGGTAAGTCGTTGCAACAGATCAAAGGTAAACAGGGCAGAAGAGGTAGGTATGTGTTTTTAGTTTTTCTTTCTTTCTTTCTAATTTTAGTTTAGATCACCAACTCCACATCTTTCCAATTTCTTTCACACTTCTCATTGTAAATACCATTGTAAATAACAAAATAAATAAAAAAGAGATAACTTGCTTAACAAGCTTCCATCGCTAGTCCCTCCCTGAGGATCACGACCCGCATAGCCATTGCTACAGCGGATTAGAATTGAGCACCTTGCACATCTCTATTTCTAAATCTAAAATTCTATATTTTGCGTGCAGGTAAATCTCAATCAAAATTTTGGCGCCGTTGCCGGGGAAGGACGGTAAGTATTCTCTAAAAAAAAATAATAAAAAACTAATTCTTTTATTCTTTTTGTTTGCAGGTTTGGAGAACAGGAAAAATTACAGCAGCAAAGACATATAGCAACTCTGTGCCTCTGCCCTCGAAGGCAGAGCAACAGGGCCTACTACAGAGCCGCAGTTCCGCGGCCAAAGCCGCGTTTTCACGGCCTGAGTAGTTGACTACTCACCCTATTTTCTGCAGGTTGCTGCAAGTTAAAAATCTGATTTATTGCTCTGTTACAATTTGTTCTGTGATAAACCTGTACACTGCTAATTAATTAACAGTAACCTATTTGTTGAAAAAAAAAATTAGACTCTTGCATATAGGCACGTGTCTATCTAATTTTTTTAATTTCTGTTGAAGAGTGCTGGAGACAAGGTACGTTCGCATTGCATATAGACTAGGAAGCACCCTTGGCTGATTTTCTGCTTTGCGTGAATATTTGTCTATTGCTTTACACGTGCACTAAATTGATTTAAGGGTTTGTCCTATAAATAAGATAAGGTGGGGATTTCATCACCCTTCCTTAGCCCACAAACAATCTCCTCACTCACTAACCCAAGCCTAACTAAAAATTAGTAGACGTTGGCCCTAGGGACATCTCGGACTCAATTAGGAGATTATCCTAAGGGGGAACAGTGTTGGAATTTGACTCCTGCCAAATCAGTATCTAGGAAGGGGATGAGGGCCGAAAGCCCGAAGATTGGTGGTTATTTAATTAAGGAACGTCTTTGACGGAAAACATCCCACCAATCTTGCCCTGACCTGGCTGATTAACTTGTGGTTAAAGTCTACACCCTACCACCCGTGGACAGTCTAACCAGTTAGGAGTCGTCTAGGTCATAGGTCTACCCTAACTTAGGTTAGAATTTTTTTCTTTTTTGTTTGCTTATTTGTTTGTTTTCTTTTTTTTTCTTTGTTTATATTTGTGTGATATGGCATATAATAATAATTTTTCTAATTTTAATCCATATTACACACCATCCTCTTTTTCGGATATTACCAACCCGGCATATCATAATTTTGACCAACCTAGTGTGCCGGAATGGTCTTATCTGAATGAATATAACCCATGCCCCCATCTTATGACCATAATTTTCATACCACTTTCAACTCTTCACAGAGTTCATGGGGTTTCGCTTCCCCCGAGTCCAATTTTCAACCAACTTGTCCTCCGTATCCACCTTGTCCACATTATTTCCAAGATTCATACTCAGATCCACCCATTCAGAATAGAAAACCATCTATCTTGGAAATGATGAGTATGCATGAGTCCAAGCAACAATTACCATCAATCTTAGACATGATGATGCGTGAGTCCAAGCAACAATCACAGAATCTAACTGACTTACAACTTCATCACGGTTGTCCCAACAACACTTCCTCTTTTCAAGTCCAATCACAAAATGATGCACCAATCGACTATGAAAAGATGCTTGAAGCCATGACTCAGGCTAGATTAGCTCGTGATCATGAAATAGATATGATGGTTCAATCTTTACGTTCTCACCGTTCGGCCATTTCTGATATCGCTGACCACTCTCTTAGAGCCGAAGAGTCACGTTGCTTTGGACAACAAGATTCTAATTCAGTACCATCATTTGAACTTGCCAAAACTCCGATTTTTAATAGTTTGGCAAGTTATTCCTTTCCTGAAATAGAACTTGAGCAAAATGATCCTGATACCCAACTTGGTGATTCAATTTTACTTCCTGATTCAATAATGACTCCGGTGTCTCCACCTGATTTCAATCTTTTCCTAGAGTCAACATTGGATCCTGTGCCAATTCATCATGAAATTGAATCACCCATTTTTGATGATCATATTGAACTTGACCAATTTTATAATTTTGAAAGTCCCATGAATAAATTGGTAAGTTCTCATTTTTATGATATTGAATTCAATGAGATATGTGACCTAAATTCTCAAATCTGTGATCAAGTTCAAATTCCCGAATCATTATTGACTCCTGTTTTGTTACCCAACTTAGGTAATCTTTTAGAGTCAGTTTTAATTCCCACACCTATCATTCCTGAACTTGAATCACCAATATTAAGTCACATTCCATTGTGGGAAGATGATTGTGGACTTAAGTTTCAACTTATTGATTGGACCCACTTCTTGAACCTAGCCTGACTCCTGAACCATTACTTGATTTAAGTTTCTTTCCTGAGTCGGTATTCGTTCCCGTACTTATGACGTCCAAGTCAATCATTCCATCTTTTCACACTCCATTTTGGGACAAGGCGGTTGATACAATTGACTCTGAAAATAATTATGAAATTTGGAAATTTGATGGGGTGGAATTGTTAAAATCATACATACATTTTAGTGGGTCATATAAGAGAAATTTCTGGTGGGTTCCTCCGAATACCACATTATCTTGATTGGGTAGCAACACTTGGTCTAATTAGACCACCACCGGAACCACCACCTTGAGGTAACATCTACCTTCCCTTTCTTCTTTTTCATGCATACATGCATTCATTCATACATTGAGGACAATGCATGAGATAAGTGTGGGGGGAGGCTTTACTAACATACTAACATAGGTAGAAACTAACAAAACAAAAAAAAAGGACAATATTTTGACTTATCTTTTGAAAGAAATCTAAGTTAGTCTTAAGAATTAGGAAAATCATGATTAGGATTTCTAAACTTGGTCAAAATAAATAAATTGTTGAATTTTTAGGTATAGGAGGAAAAATTGAATAAGTAATTAGTCTTGATTTTTACCTTAATGAAATATGCATACCTAATACATTTACATATCTAAGATTCTAAGACAAAGACTCTTGTGCCCTATAATAAATAATACTAAAAAAAAGAGAAAAAGAAATTCACTGATTAAGCTGGATACATGTGCCTCAAGAAGCATAAGTATTCACGCCTAAAAGTGATTTTATGAAATAAAGCCCTTAGTTTTGTGGCCTAGTTCACTCGAATCCTTAAGTCCGCGGGGTATTTTCTCACCCGGTGCCCTAAAGCCGACCGGTTTGGGAGCCACCGACTTTAAGTTCGCTACATGGGTGGATTAGAAAACCTAAGAAAACTAAGAAATATTATATATGTATTAACACATCTAATAGTCAATTAGTTAGGTATGAGGGCCTCAAGAAGCCTTGATACTTACACGAAAGAAAATTAGATGAGTTATACATATTAAAAAAAATAAAATAATCATAATAATAATAAAGAGGCATGAGAGTCCAAGTTAAGGAATTTCTAGTAAAGATTCACAAGGATGCATATGACTTTTGGTAACGAAAAAGACTATACAAAAATTCAATTTTGACCCTTACTTAAAATGGATAACAATTTACTATATAAAGACTAAGTTTAAGAATGAATAAAAATGATAATCCTAAAAACTTATAGATTACTTAGTCTCTTCAAATATATTTCAAATATTTTCCTTTTTATGGATTTTGTGGGTGTAATCCGCTGAAAACCCTCACGAGACAACACTCGTCCTCTAGGGCAACCTAGAGGTTTAACGACTTGTTGCACATGCTAAGTGCAACCGTGATTCCTATGAAGTGAGTTAGGATAGATTAATTTTTCTTTTCTTTCTAATTTTTACTCGAGGACGAGCAAAAAGATAAGTGTGGGGGTGTGATAGGTAGTAAAAAGTGCATATTTATCACTACATTTACTATCACATTTTCATATTTATTCCTATAATTTTGCACTATTACTAATGTTTTATTATTTATTGTGTGCAGGCCTTGAGTAATAAAAAATAAAGAAATAAAAGCCCAAAAGAAGCCCAAAAAGCCCATGTCCAAGCCCAAGTGCAAAAGTTGCAAATTACCAAGTGTAAAAGTTGCAATTACTAAAAGAAGAGGGAAGGGATAGACTTCTATTCAACCCTAAATGCTTGCAGGATGAGGATAAAGATAAAAGGAGAAGAGTGCAAAGATAAAAATTCAATAAATTTGGATTCAGACTGTACATGTTTTAGTATTCAGATCATAACTTTTTCTACAGATATGCAAATCCGATGATTCAAGTGCTCCAGAAAGAAGATTTGAAGGCCTACAACTCTTATATTGATTAAACTTTCCAATTCAGTCAGCAGATAAGCCATATTCGGCGATCAACATGATAACAAGTTGCAGGACATATTTGAACTTCTATGGATAAGTCAAAACAAGTTTGGAGATAAAAGAAGAATTCAAATTCAGAGATATTTTGCTCCTCTTATCTTCATACGCTTCTTATCCTCTGGTTTTCTCCTATAAATACCCCTACATAGCAACAGAAACAGGGCAGATCTCAAAAGTCCAGCGAACTATAGAGCTAAATCTAGAGTTTTTAGGCTAGTTGTAGTTTAGGTTTTTATTTTTCTTTTTGTAATTTTTATTTTTTTATTTGTAACTGAGAGTAGAGGATGCTTTCATGGAGGAAGGAGTTCATGCTTGTACTGAGGTGACATCGGTGTAAGTCAAACTTTCTTCCATTGTTAATAAAATCTACTCATGGTTTGTTTTTGTTCTTTTATTATTCTTTTTTTTATCTTCTATTCTTGTTTTATTTTATTGTTTCTCTCTGATGTCTTGCAAACCATGAGATCTGATCGCTTCGAGACTGCTTAGCCAAAGAAGTGCCCTTGATGGCCTATGGTGATGAACAGATCCTATATCCCATGCTTGAATGCCTTCAGAGACAAGGTAAGTCATTGCAACAGATCAAAGGTAAACAGGGCAGAAGAGGTAGGTATGTGTTTTAGTTTTTCTTTCTTTCTTTGTAATTTTAGTTTAGATCACCAACTCCACATCTTTCCAATTTCTTTCACACTTCTCATTGTAAATACCATTGTAAATAACAAAATAAATAAAAAAAGAGATAACTTGCTTAACAAGCCCGCTGATAAGTTGCTCCGGCGTTCTTCAGTCCGAAGGGCATTACGGTGTAGCAGTATACCCCCAAGGGTGTTCGGAACAAAGTATGCTTCTCATCGTCGGGGTACATTTTAATCTGATTGTACCCTGAAAAGCCGTCCATGAAGGACATTCTTTCGAATCCACATGTATTGTCAATCATGACATCGGTGATGGGCAGTAGGAATTCGTCTTTAGGACAAGCCGTATCTTCCCATTCTTCTTGAGGACTGAAATGATATTAGCAACCCACTCTGGATATTGTTCCTCCCGGATGAAGCCACATGCAATGAGCTTATGGATTTCAGCTTCAATAGCTTCCATAATGTTTGGGCAAAACCGACGTTGTTACTGCATGACTGGCTTGGCGTCGGGCTTGATATTCAGACGGTGCATGGCTACTTGCAGATCAAGTCCGGGCATGTCTTCGTAGTTCCATGCGAAAACGTCTATATACTCCTTTACGAGTATTGTCAATTCTTCCTTTTCTGTAAGTGATAAGCTTTCACTTATAAAGATGGGCTTAGGGTGGTCTTGACTACCCAAGTTGACCTGCATTACCTTGTCTTCAGTATGTGGTTCACGCAGTTTGAATCTTTTTTCCCATTGGAGATCTGGGCCCATGGTTCCTCATCAGTAGCTTCTGCAGGCTCCAATTGACTGCTTGAAGTCATATTAACGGTGAGATTTTCGAACATTATTCCCACACTGATATCTGAGTCCCACTCGGAGGATGAGGCTGAATGTGATGGAATTGGTTCATCGTCTTTGACTTGAACCGTTGCTGACGATGTGGGTGAAACGTATCCCAACCCCCTGCGTGTACTATCATAGTAATTTGCAGGCTTTCCTTTTGGCACAAAGTTACGCAGCAAATTACGCCTTCCTTTTTCAAAATTCAGGCCTTCTCCATGCTTTAGGTTGTATCCCATTTTCTTCATAATATATGGCATGCTGGCCGCGCGTAGTGGAAGAATTGTGGGGTATCTGAGTCTGAACTTGGATCTGTAGCTATGGGTCCCCGTGGTTGGGTTCTACCGAAAATTATCGGTAACTGACCTTCTTTGGATGGAGGGATCACCAGCGCGGCCCTTCTATAGCTTCCATGGGCGCACTGGATGCACTTGGTTTATGTAAATGTATGTGCAGAGAGCTATCCGTGATGGATTCAAACAGCCCAACACTCGCAGGATAATCGAAAGAAATATTATCATTAATTACCCATTCACCTTCATCTTCAGAATGGGGATTATTAAGACATGCTATAATTGGTTCACCAATCACAATGGCTGGCATGCCTGCTTCGGATTCTGAATCCGCCTCATTGCCACTTTCATTATCATCTGGCAATGGTTCTTTAGATGTTTCACCGGCCTCTTGATGCAGGAGAGCGTCAGTGAAGTAATTTTTCACCCCTTTGAATGGTTGTTTTTCAGCAAAGACAGTTCGTACTGTCGTGTCATCTTCAACATATTTGAAGCACTGGTGCAGAGTGGAGGAAACGATCCAGTTGGCGTGGATCCATGGTCGTCCTAGCAGCAGGTTATATGATGTGTCAGCGTCAATGACATAGCATGTCACTTCTGACTTCAGGCTCCCGATTCGGCAACGGAGTCGAATCTTTCCAAGTGGATGACTACTCCCGGCATTGAAACCGTATATTATAGTGGTGGTTGCAGACAACCTTACAGCGGTATACCGAGGAAATAAAGAAGCCTTTAGGGATGATGCTGAGTGCGGACCCCAGGTCGACTTGTATTCTTTCAATGCACGTTGAACCGATATATCCAGTGTAGTACAGAGGTCGATCGTGCTTGTTATCTTTGAGAAGCATATCTTCCGCTGTGAAGGTAATAGCAGGCACCTTTGATTGTACATGATGACATTCTGGGCAAGAAGACTGAGCGTCATCATTAGGAACCTCTGGCATGCATGTCAGGAATGATTCTAAATTAGCCAGCGCGTCTCTGAGTGCTTCTCTTGTCTTTTTTGAAAGACGAAGGAGCTCGTGTATTGTAATACAAGCTGGGATATTAGCCAAATGGGCCAATATGTCAAAACGAAAGGGTGTCAAGCCCTGGGCCTGAAGGCTTCTTTAGGACATGGTCGAACCGGACTTCCTTAGGCTTCTCCTTTCCCTTGGTTGGAATGGAGCGGATGCTGGTGTTTGTACTGACGTTGTTTGCTATTGTATCTCGTCAGTAGACTTCTCATACTGCCTTAAGTATGATTTTTTCAGATCGGGTGCCCGTCGGCTGAGGTACATCGGCCTGCGTTGTGCAAGCATGCTTTTCTCCTTCTGAATCACTGAGGGAAGCTGACGTAAGGTTGTCATCGTCTGGCATGACAGAGATGACATTGCAAGATTTGCCCTTTGACTTGGGCTTCTTTGAATCTCGCTGTACGTCTTGGACGAGGTCTGGGTGTATCCACATGACTTCCCCTGTTTCCAATGTTAAGGGGAAGAGACCCTTATTATCTTGAATGTCAGTCACGGGATGCCTGATTTCCAGCCGTGGCGCAGGGACTGGATAGGTCCCATCAGGAACTGCGACCTTTGGGGTTTTGTCGAACTCGAGGGTCACCATATTAGCAGTGACTTTCTTCTGCTCTGACTTTAGTGTCAGGACTCCGGCATCGATCAAGGCTTGAATTTGTCCTTGAGGACATAGCACTTGTCGGTAGGATGGTAAATCATCCTGTGGTAGAGGCAGTATTTGGGGTCGTTTGTCCGTCCTATCTCATTAGGACGCCGAGCATCTGACAGCTTCATTTTATTCCCTTGTGGAGTAAATGGAATATTGTGACCACCTAATCGTCTTTGAAGGAGTACTATTTGGAGGGAACTTAGACTCCTGATTATTGAAAGCCGCTTTTCTTGGCCTTCGACTGCACGTCTCCGGACAATTCTACGGACATAGTCTCTTTCCCTTTGGCTTGAGAAGACTGCGGTATGTCTCTACGTCCTTTATTGTTCATACCCCATTTGCCTTTAGGGGTAGATGGTTTGAACTTTTTAGTCGACTTTTCGGCTATCTCGGCTTGTTCGACAAATTCTTTTCAGGAATGGGCTTTGATAGCCCCCATGCGAACCTCCACCTAGTCCAAGAAGTGTCTGCACGTTTGTAAGAGCATGGGTAATGGCATCCCTGCTGGGCACATCAAAGATAAGTTTCTGAACCACTCAATGTAGTCACGGACAAATTCTCCCTTCTTCTGCATGGTGGAGAGGAGCTTGTCCATGGTTACCTCGGTATCGTCTTCATAGAAACGAAAGAGGAATCGGGTTTCCAGGTCGATCCAAGAATTAACAGAGCCCGGAGGGAGACTTCGGAACCAGTCAAATGCCACCCCCTTCAAGGTGCCAATGAACAGTCTAGCCATGATGGCGTCATTGCCTATTACATTACCAGTCATAGATCAGAAATAGTAGATGTGTTGATTTGGTGAGCTCTTACCGTCGTACGTATGCAACGTTGGTGGTTTGAACTTCGGTAGGTATGGCACTGAATCCCACTCCAGTGGGCAAGGATGGACTGTTCCTACTTTCTTTAATTCATCCCTCTGTGCTAGGGATGCAATTTGAGCTTGGAGGGCCTTAAGAACTTCAGCGTCTCTAAAGAAGAACCCTCCTTGGATTTCTCCGTCTTTGGCTGATCATTGCTAAAATGTTCCTCCTCGTCGTGATTGCTCCCAGCATCATTGTTATTCCGATTGCTGAAGAGTTGAGCAAGCATCTGTTGAATGTGTCCAGAGTTTCTTGCTGGGTCTTCGAAGTTTGCTCCTGAGCTTCCAAACGCCGACGGAGGTCGTCGTTGACATTATCAGCCATGTTGACTGACTGTAACACCCCGTTCCTGAAATACGTACTTAGTTGCGTATTCAGATTTCTCGATCATATTTTTCGATTTACTTCCTGTATTTGTTTTGTATTTTGAATTCTTTATATGATAGTTTTGTCTTGGATTTGGATTCGTGGACTCGGAGTCAGCCCTAGTCTGAGCCGGAAACTTGATCCTAGAGTATTGCTTGATTTGGACATTCTGGTTATCCGATTTGACCAATTTCAGTTTCAAACATCGTTTTCCAATATTTTGGATTTTCTGTAATTTTCTGGAATTTTCCTGGATTTAATTGTAAATCTTCAAAACCGGTGTCGGCCAGTTTCGTTGACCGATTCTTGGATTTTTAATTTACGAACAAATTGGAATTTCTAATAGTGTCTTTAGACATTATTTCTTAAAATAATATTTTCTATCTAAATACTTTTTCTGAGAATTTTCAGAATTTATCAAAACCCGGCCAACCCGGTGTAGACCGAGATTGACGGTGGACTTCAGGATTTTTAATTTGAACATGGCATTGAATTTCTGAAAACTGATTTCACCAAAAATCATTTTATAATATTTATTATTTTTGAGAATTTTTGGGAAGCTTTCTGGATTACTTTATTTTTGAGGTTTTCCGGAGTTTTTGGTGTGTTTTCCCAGATACCGGGATTTTGCCTTGATATTCCATTTTGTCTTTTTCCATTTTTTCCTTCCTCAAACGCCGGCTTCACCATCCTTGGATCTTGCATTTAATGCAAAGATCTTCTCTTCACTTCTCCCCACACTTCATTTAATGTGCTGCCACCAACTCCCATCAAGCATCATGCTCTTTGTCCTTTTGTGAAACGCCACCTTGCTTCTCCCTTGAAACGCCGCATTTATTCCCGCGTTAGGCTAATTTTGGCCTAAACGCCATCTTGCTTTTGTGGGCTGCGTTTGAGTGGGGAGAACAAGTCTCACTTGGCATCCCCAAAGTCAAACTTGCCATTATTGCTCCTTTGCCTATAAATACCCCCTCCCTCTCTCTCCATTCATTTTTCTTCTTCTCTCTTCTTCCTCTTTGTTTCCAGAGAGCAAAGGCAACAAACGCAGCCTTGATGCTCCCTCCTTTGGCCAACTTGTTCTCCACCATTTCCCTTCATCTTCTCCTCCATTTCTTGCAGCAGTGAACCAAGCATCATCACTATCACCATCTCCTTCCTTCTCTGGTAAAGACCGGCCGACTCCTTCGGATTGGGGGCCGTGTTCTTCTTCATCACCTGCATGACTCTGGGGGCCGGCCACTCCTTTTGGATTGGGGCGAGCTTCTCTTCGTTGGAGACATCGCCGTGGATCTTCCAATAATCGTTCGCGATTATTCCGGTGATCGTTTTGGTGATAGTTAACGACAACTCAACCAAGGACCCATCTCCTTCACTTGTGTTTTTTCCCTGCTTCTAGATGGCGTTTTGGACGAGTAACTTCACTCTCCAAGACTTGGATGACTCATCAGAGCCCTTGCATTTTCATATCAGTGAACTCAGCACTTAACAGGATCCTGCTCCCTGATTTGCACTCTGTTAGTCGGCTTGACTTGGTCATTAGTCGACTAACTTCCCTTATTAGTCGACTAGCCCTCCTTCCCAGTCGACTAATCCTGTGAAACGCTGCCTTGATATTCTGAAACGCAACCTTCTAGTCGACTGATCCTTCTCCTAGTCGACTAACTTTCCTGAGACGCGAATCTTGGAAACGCGAATCTGGGAAACGTGCCTCTTGGAAACGCGGCCTTGTGGGACGCGACCATGTGAGACGCGACCTTGAGAAACGCGCTCTTTCTTGAAACGCGACCTGCTCTTTCATTCCAAATTGGCTAACTCTTTCTGGTGAGACGCGGACTTATGAAACGCGGATTCATGAGACGCGGACTTGTGGCAAGACGCGGACCTATGAAACGCGACTTCGTGAGACGCCGTTTGCGAAACGCAGCAGACTAGTCGACTAACCCCTGTTCCTAGTCGACTAACCCATCCTGAAACGCCAGCCTTTTTCTGAAACGCAGCCTATCAGTCGACTTGCCCTTTCTATTAGTCGACTAACTCCCCTATTAGTCGACTAATTATTACCCCTAGTCGACTAATCTTGGCTGTTGACTATTGTTGATTCCTTCTTTGTACATGAACATTATTATGTATATGGCTATTACATGGCTTATCACTTGATGGATGTCACCTTCTCTCCTCTTTCTCTCTCTTATTCTCTCTCTCCTGATCCCCCTCTACCTATTACCTTCTCTCTAACGCATTGAAGCGTTGATCTCCTGGATTCCGAATATCAGAGATTTCACCATATTTTAGGCGAGTAATCTCGCTATCCTCTTGCTTTCCTATTTTATTGGTTGGGCGAGTGTCCTCGCTCTCGCCTCCATTTGGGTTTCCCCGCTTCGTCGGGTCGATATGTATTCCATTTTCTGTATTTTGTATTGGGCTGAGTCCCTGTATTGTGTATGGCCGAGTGCCAATATCTGGACATGTATTGCTCTGTGACGAATGCTTGTACTAGGGTAGTTTCATTTTTGCACATACCATGCCTGTGATGTATTGTACTGCCTTATACCATACTTGGCTTCCGGACCCTTCAACCTCCGGTCACTCACTATCTCGAAAGAGAGGTGATTGGGACTGGCAGGTCTCTCAGTTCAGCCTCCGGTCACTCACTGTCTCGAAAGAGGCGTGATTGGGATCGTCAGGTTTCTCAGCTCCGCCTGCTTGTTCAGCTCCGCCTGGTTATCATGATCAGCGTTCAGCGCTTTACCACTAGATTCGTCTAGGCGAGTTGCTGCCGGATTTACCGCTCGTACTTCAGTCGAGTCGTCCCGGTAACCTCGCCAGACGCTCCAGTGTTAAATACTGTTTGCTGTCTGTACTTCCAGCTTGCTCAGCTCCGCTTGTTTGTGCTCAGCTACTATTCTACCCCATGCCATTACTTCATGCCTGACACCTGTCTATACTACTTGTCGTTTTCATATTACTTTTAACACATGTATATCACCTGACAACTGATGTATTATCATCTAACACCTGACATGCTACTACTTGGCAAGACCCCTTGTTATGACATGACTTGCCACCGGATTATTATCAATCTCTTGACATGACTGGTTACCTGTCTAATATCACCATCTTGTCATGCTATCCCTTGACACTCAGCATGATATACTTGACCTGTGATTATCACATTTACGGGAATCCTGCCTTGTTATCCTGTACTATGTACAGTGACCTGATATCCTGTATCATGATCAGTGACCTGTTATCCTGTATTATATACAGTGACCTGAACTCCTGAATTCCTGATCATGTCCTGTTCCTGTTATTCCCGTAAATTGATAATTAACCTAATAAATCATAAAAGGAACAACTTGCATCGGGTCGGGGGAAACATGCGGCTATCAATATGTGTTCGTGTTTACAGTGGTTTTAGGAATGTTGTGCAACTACATGTTCCGGTCTGACCTGTGGGCCTCCAGGCGACCGAGGGGAGTGCTGGCTCCCTCCTTCTTGGTACCATCTTGACAAGGGCATCCTATAAGACCCTCCTGTTAGCCTTGCGGCAGGTTCTGTCACCAAGCAACGGAACAATCCTGGGCCGTGGTCCCGGGTATGTACGGGACCCACTGTAAACATAGTTCGTTGATACCCCGCCGGTTTCCAATAACAACCTTGCTTTACTCGGATATGGATCTATGTGTGCTGGGACGCTAGTTCACATAGCTAGATATCAGTGTAAGACGAGTAATAATAAGAATAATAATAACCGGCTCTTTAAGTTGTAAGTAGAGGTATGTGGAATGGGACGCATACTGAAGCCTGCAGCTTAAACGGCTTTGAATCTGTGATATGTCTCACCATATTTGCTTGTCCTGGATTTTACATCGGATTTCCGGTTTTATGAGTACTATTATATTAACTGCTCATGCCCTGCTTTATTCCTTGTATCCACCTGACTCCTGTTCATTATCTTGTCATGCCCTGAGTACAGTCGGGTTGTATGTGCTTAGATTATGGTGACATAAGATAAAGGTATATAGATGAGGGTTTCCTTGTTTGGATTATTCCTTCGACGTACTAGTCTTATGAAACCGTGATCTGAAACCATACAATCAGATTTGCTCGTCCTCGGCTATACTTGGTCTTATCGCTTTACATGTGCTTACCCTTGCTCGCCACTTGGCTTTTGCTTCACCACTCGCCTGGGGAGTATTATCTGACTCCCCTGGATTCTCATGTCCAGGACATGGAGCTTGGAGCGTGTGGATTCTCCCAGTTGCTGATCAGAGTGGCGCAGCGGTAGCGTGGATCTCCAGCAGACCGTTCAGAGCTCTATCCTTCCAGGCCCCCTGTGTGCCTCTCGAGTTTTCCTTTTGTAAACTCGTGAGTGCCTTTTGTACTGTTCATTCTTGTACATCCTTATATTCTCGCAATTGCGCCATTCTGGTGATGTAATATTATTGTAATATCGGATCACCTCTGGTGATAACTTTGTAATTGTACTCATGTGTTGAAATGTATAATGCACCACTTACTTCCGTACTCTGATTCTTGCTTGTACTGATGCTTAGCGTATATACGTGAGGGTATTTCTGACCTGCGTATATACGTCGCAGTGACGTCCCCGTACCCGCAGGATCGGGGCGTTACAGGTTGGTATCAGAGCCTAGGCTCTCACCTCCTCAGTACGTCCAGACGGCAAATTAATGGTAAAGAAATTTGCAACTGGAATGCATGAGTCCTGGTTATACAATCCAACTACAAGTACAAAGTTATCCATTCTCTCTTGATAATCTTATCCTTGAATTCTGAAGTTCTCCCATCCTTTCATACTTCAGTTTCTTGTTATTCTTGGACCAACTCGGACATGAAAAGATGGGAAATCATAACGGTTCTGGTTCTTCCTAGGGTAACCCTAACGGAGAAAATCTTGATTTAAGACTATCTCTTCAAGATATGATGAGACACGATCAAGTACAGGCGAAGGTCCTGCACCAAGGATCATTGGTTGCACTCCGGGAACAGAAGCCAGGCGACATGTTGGATTTAGGAAGATTACAGCCAGCAATCTTTTCAAGCATGGAGGAGCCCTGGATGTATAGCAGTGGTCAGCAAACATGATGGATCTTCTAAGTCAACTCGGGTCCCTGACGAAGAACTAAGTGGGAATGACCAGGATCCAGTTGAAAGATACGGCCAAGGCGTGGTGGTTAGTAGAAACAGCAAGACTGGAAAAGCCCATCACTTGGGACTAGTTCTCGAAGGATTTTTATAAGAAGATTCTTCTCTGTAATAACTCAAAAAGAAATGAAAGGATGATTTATCAGTTTGCAGTAAGGAGATTGAATAGTGAATAAGTACACTGCAAAATTTCTAAGGTATAGTCGGTCGGTGTCTTACATGGTGGCCGACAAGGAGAACTGAGCAAGCAATCTTTTAGTGAGGAATGAAGATGAGGATCAAGATGTCTCTTATTCCCAAGCAGCCTAAGGAGTATTCTCAAGTTCTTTTGTCATCATCCGAGAAGTAGAATGGACCCAGAGAAGAAAGATCAGGATAAGATGCAGATGAAGTTGGCGAAGAGACCCTCTCAATTGAGGAAAGTGAAGGTTCAAACAGGCCTCTGGATGCCCTACTAGCTAAGCCATCCCTCCAACCTTGCCCCCAACATATGACATGTGAATATTGTCTGAAGCCGGGCACCTGCAACACAATCGCCAGAAAGATTATGAATTATGTAATATACGGGTTCGGAGATTTATTGAATAGTGACTGTCTGTTCAAGGAAGCAGAGGACATTACACCAATCAGATCAACTCATCCGGTATCACCGTTGTGAGGGAATCCAGGACCTACTGGCAGAACGACCTCACTTCATCCCCAGCATCCAGCATGGAGTCATATACAAAAGAGACCAAGGGTTAGGGCACATGGCAGTAGGAGGCAAGCATATAATCTGACTGAAGAAGGAGCCAGGATGCTCAAGATGATGGAGTAAGAACAGAAAGGGTGTTCGATATCTGAAGGAGGAATCCTTGAAGTACTGACCGTAATTATTATCCCCATTTTAATATGTCCGGGAGTTGGTAAATTCTCTATATCATATCCTCCTCATTGCCCTATCAATCCTAGTCCGTCCTATCTCTCTCCCTATTTCGTGATTCCTATTTCTTCTATTTTGCTATTCTGGTTTTATAATCTTTATAATCTTTATGCCAACTTAAGATATGTGTTGACTAGTGAGGTGACAGCAGGGCAGATATGGTTTGTTCTCATTATGTTCTGGCATTCCTTGACTCTGGTATATCACATTATCTTATATTGGGCAGATCTTCGGTCTTGCATTATATTTATGGATACATCATGGGAGACTAGTACAACAAGCAGAGTAATCGTCACTTATATAGTCAGATAGATTGCATCATTTCATGAGGAGTGTTAGTATATAACAGTAATTCAGAATCAGGACTTCTGGCAGACAGAGTTATGGTATTTTCTATTTTTATTTCTCTAATAGCGATCATGATTTCTTGGACTATGTTCATGGAATTCGGGTATTCTCAGAGCTAATCTGCAGTCAGGTTACTATTTAGAAGACAGAATTCGAGACTCGTTTCTATTCTTGTGATTTCTTGATCATGTTCTCAGAGCCACTAACTCCTGTCAGTTTTTATTGATTTGATGGACTACGGACCCCGCTAGCCTCGCCAAGCGAGGGTTGTGTTCTAGTCATTCGTGAACCTAACCGGGTGTGAGTTTCGCTGCACCCTGGTGCTTAGCATTTAGCGTTGTGTACGCGCTGGCTTCGCCTCGTGAGCTTCGCCAATTGCAAGCCTCGTAGAGCGTTAGCTTCGCCGCACCCTAATGCTTAACACCTGAGCTGTGTTACGCGATAACCTCATCTAGGCTTGGTTTCATTCGTGGCTAGTCCCTTCAGTACTTGGCACTCTAGCCATTCCTCGGATTTCTTCTAGCGTGCTTTCATGGATCTGCTGAACAGAGTTTCATCACTATATCTGAGCTATCACCATGACCCTTGTCAATGATCCATACCACCAATCTTGCAGGGCCCAGATTATCTTCTACATGTTCTATCTGCAGTCAGGTTATCATTCAGAAGTCAATATTCAGAACTCTCCATGGTTATTATATATTCTTGGCTATGTCTTTTAAAGTTAGTAAGGCCCAGTATACAGAAATTCTTAATTATTGGCCTTCTTGAATTATATTCAGTATTACCAGGATTTTCCTTACCGTGGGTATTCTGGTCTATTCTCGGAGGATTAGTATGTATGCAGCACATCAGCGATTCTACTGCAGAAGGATAACATCTTACCATGCAGGGTTATATATTATGGACTTCAACACTATGGATTTCATCATCTTCGGCTCACAGTCTGATCGAAGTGTTATTGATTATCTTACCAAGCCAGCTCACCTTATATCATTCAGAATGGGGTAGTCCTTTGAAGTTCTGGCAGTGTTCTTTTATAAGCAGACATCAGATCAGTATAATTATGGCACCGTCAGAGGATGTACGTATACGGCAGAAGTGCAGCGATGCTATAGTCCTGAGTGAGCCGTTTAGTCAATCTGGGAGATCAGCTCATAGTTATTCATATCTTGATTGGCATAATCCTCATTCCTATCTTTTTGTGTTCATTTCACCCCTTATCGAAATTACGAGGACGCAATTTTTTGTAAGGTGGATGGATTGTAACACCCCGTTCCTGGAATACGTACTTAGTTGCGTATTCAGATTTCTCGATCGTATTTTTCGATTTACTTCCTGTATTTGTTTTGTATTTTGAATTCTTTAAATGATAGTTTTGTCTTGGATTTGGATTCGTGGACTCGGAGTCAGCCTAGTCTGAGCCGGAAACTTGATCCTAGAGTATTGCTTGATTTGGACATTCTGGTTATCCGATTTGACCAATTTCAGTTTCAAACATCGTTTTCCAATATTTTGGATTTTCTGTAATTTTCTGGAATTTTCCTGGATTTAATTGTAAATCTTCAAAACCGGTGTCGGCCAGTTTCGTTGACCGATTCCTAGATTTTTAATTTACGAACAGATTGGAATTTCTAATAGTGTCTTTAGACATTATTTCTTAAAATAATATTTTCTATTTAAATACTTTTTCTGAGAATTTTCAGAATTATCAAAACCCGGCCAACCCGGTGTAGACCGAGATTGACGGTGGACTTCAGGATTTTTAATTTGAACATGGCATTGAATTTCTGAAAACTGATTTCACCAAAAATCATTTTATAATATTTATTATTTTTGAGAATTTTTGGGAAGCTTTCTGGATTACTTTATTTTTGAGGTTTTCCGGCGTTTTTGGTGTTTTCCCAGATACCGGGATTTTGCCTTGATATTCCATTTTGTCTTTTTCCATTTTTTCCTTCCTCAAACGCCGGCTTCACCATCCTTGGATCTTGCATTTAATGCAAAGATCTTCTCTTCACTTCTCCCCACACTTCATTTAATGTGCTGCCACCAACTCCCATCAAGCATCATGCCTCTTTGTCCTTTTGTGAAACGCCACCTTGCTTCTCCCTTGAAACGCCGCATTTATTCCCGCGTTAGGCTAATTTTGGCCTAAACGCCATCTTGCTTTTGTGGGCTGCGTTTGAGTGGGGAGAACAAGTCTCACTTGGCATCCCAAAGTCAAACTTGCCATTATTGCTCCTTTGCCTATAAATACCCCCTCCCTCTCTCTCCATTCATTTTTCTTCTTTCTCTCTTCTTCCTCTTTGTTTCCAGAGAGCAAAGGCAACAAACGCAGCCTTGATGCTCCCTCCTTTGGCCAACTTGTTCTCCACCATTTCCCTTCATCTTCTCCTCCATTTCTTGCAGCAGTGAACCAAGCATCATCACTATCACCATCTCCTTCCTTCTCTGGTAAAGACCGGCCGACTCCTTCGGATTGGGGGCCGTGTTCTTCTTCATCACCTGCATGACTCTGGGGGCCGGCCACTCCTTTTGGATTGGGGCCGAGCTTCTCTTCGTTGGAGACATCGCCGTGGATCTTCCAATAATCGTTCGCGATTATTCCGGTGATCGTTTTGGTGATAGTTAACGACAACTCAACCAAGGACCCATCTCCTTCACTTGTGTTTTTTCCCTGCTTCTAGATGGCGTTTTGGACGAGTAACTTCACTCTCCAAGACTTGGATGACTCATCAGAGCCCTTGCATTTTCATATCAGTGAACTCAGCACTTAACAGGATCCTGCTCCCTGATTTGCACTCTGTTAGTCGACTTGACTTGGTCATTAGTCGACTAACTTCCCTTATTAGTCGACTAGCCCTCCTTCCAGTCGACTAATCCTGTGAAACGCTGCCTTGATATTCTGAAACGCAACCTTCTAGTCGATTGATCCTTCTCCCTAGTCGACTAACTTTCCTGAGACGCGAATCTTGGAAACGCGAATCTGGGAAACGTGCCTCTTGGAAACGCGGCCTTGTGGGACGCGACCATGTGAGACGCGACCTTGAGAAACGCGCTCTTTCTTGAAACGCGACCTGCTCTTTCATTCCAAATTGGCTAACTCTTTCTGGTGAGACGCGGACTTATGAAACGCGGATTCATGAGACGCGGACTTGTGGCAAGACGCGGACCTATGAAACGCGACTTCGTGAGACGCCGTTTTGCGAAACGCAGCAGACTAGTCGACTAACCCCTGTTCCTAGTCGACTAACCCATCCTGAAACGCCATTCTTGAAACGCCAGCCTTTTTCTGAAACGCAGCCTATCAGTCGACTTGCCCTTTCTATTAGTCGACTAACTCCCCTATTAGTCGACTAATTATTACCCCTAGTCGACTAATCTTGGCTGTTGACTATTGTTGATTCCTTCTTTGTACATGAACATTATTATGTATATGGCTATTACATGGCTTATCACTTGATGGATGTCACCTTCTCTCCTCTTTCTCTATCTTATTCTCTCTCTCCTGATCCCCCCCTCTACCTATTACCTTCTCTCTAACGCATTGAAGCGTTGATCTCCCGGATTCCGGATATCAGAGATTTCACCATATTTTAGGCGAGTAATCTCGCTATCCTCTTGCTTTCCTATTTTATTGGTTGGGCGAGTGTCCTCGCTCTCGCCTCCATTTGGGTTTCCCCGCTTCGTCGGGTCGATATGTATTCCATTTTCTGTATTTTGTATTGGGCTGAGTCCCTGTATTGTGTATGGCCGAGTGTCAATATCTGGACATGTATTGCTCTGTGACGAATGCTTGTACTAGGGTAGTTTCATCTTTGCACATACCATGCATGTGATGTATTGTACTGCCTTATACCATACTTGGCTTCCGGACCCTTCAACCTCCGGTCACTCACTATCTCGAAAGAGAGGTGATTGGGACTGGCAGGTCTCTCAGTTCAGCCTCCGGTCACTCACTGTCTCGAAAGAGGCGTGATTGGGATCGTCAGGTTTCTCAGCTCCGCCTGCTTGTTCAGCTCCGCCTGGTTATCATGATCAGCGTTCAGCGCTTTACCACTAGATTCGTCTAGGCGAGTTGCTGCCGGATTTACCGCTCGTACTTCAGTCGAGTCGTCCCGGTAACCTCGCCAGACGCTCCAGTGTTAAATACTGTTTGCTGTCTGTACTTCCAGCTTGCTCAGCTCCGCTTGTTTGTGCTCAGCTACTATTCTACCCCATGCCATTACTTCATGCCTGACACCTGTCTATACTACTTGTCGTTTTCATATTACTTTTAACACATGTATATCACCTGACAACTGATGTATTATCATCTAACACCTGACATGCTACTACTTGGCAAGACCCCTTGTTATGACATGACTTGCCACCGGATTATTATCAATCTCTTGACATGACTGGTTACCTGCCTAATATCACCATCTTGTCATGCTATCCCTTGACACTCAGCATGATATACTTGACCTGTGATTATCACATTTACGGGAATCCTGCCTTGTTATCCTGTACTATGTACAGTGACCTAATATCCTGTATCATGATCAGTGACCTGTTATCCTGTATTATATACAGTGACCTGAACTCCTGAATTCCTGATCATGTCTTGTTCCTGTTATTCCCGTAAATTGATAATTAACCTAATAAATCATAAAAGGAACAACTTGCATCGGGTCGGGGGAAACATGCGGCTATCAATATGTGTTCGTGTTTACAGTGGTTTTAGGAATGTTGTGCAACTACATGTTCCGGTCTGACCTGTGGGCCTCCAGGCGACCGAGGGGAGTGCTGGCTCCCTCCTTCTTGGTACCATCTTGACAAGGGCATCCTATAAGACCCTCCTGTTAGCCTTGCGGCAGGTTCTGTCACCAAGCAACGGAACAATCCTGGGCCGTGGTCCCGGGTATGTACGGGACCCACTGTAAACATAGTTCGTTGATACCCCCGCCGGTTTCCAATAACAACCTTACTTTACTCGGATATGGATCTATGTGTGCTGGGACGCTAGTTCACATAGCTAGATATCAGTGTAAGACGAGTAATAATAAGAATAATAATAACCGGCTCTTTAAGTTGTAAGTAGAGGTATGTGGAATGGGACGCATACTGAAGCCTGCAGCTTAAACGGCTTTGAATCTGTGATATGTCTCACCATATTTGCTTGTCCTGGATTTTACATCGGATTTCCGGTTTTATGAGTACTATTATATTAACTGCTCATGCCCTGCTTATTCCTTGTATCCACCTGACTCCTGTTCATTATCTTGTCATGCCCTGAGTACAGTCGGGTTGTATGTGCTTAGATTATGGTGACATAAGATAAAGGTATATAGATGAGGGTTTCCTTGTTTGGATTATTCCTTCGACGTACTAGTCTTATGGAGCCGTGATCTGAAACCATACAATCAGATTTGCTCGTCCTCGGCTATACTTGGTCTTATCGCTTTACATGTGCTTACCCTTGCTCGCCACTTGGCTTTTGCTTCACCACTCGCCTGGGGAGTATTATCTGACTCCCCTGGATTCTCATATCCAGGACATGGAGCTTGGAGCGTGTGGATTCTCCCAGTTGCTGATCAGAGTGGCGCAGCGGTAGCGTGGATCTCCAGCAGACCGTTCAGAGCTCTATCCTTCCAGGCCCCCTGTGTGCCTCTCGAGTTTCCTTTTGTAAACTCGTGAGTGCCTTTTGTACTGTTCATTCTTGTACATCCTTATATTCTCGCAATTGCGCCATTCTGGTGATGTAATATTATTGTAATATCGGATCACCTCTGGTGATAACTTTGTAATTGTACTCATGTGTTAGAATGTATAATGCACCACTTACTTCCGTACTCTGATTCTTGCTTGTACTGATGCTTAGCGTATATACGTGAGGGTATTTCTGACCTGCGTATATACGTCGCAGTGACGTCCCCGTACCCGCAGGATCGGGGCGTTACACTAATTGAAATATGAGGCATACATATACAGAAAACACATATGAGTATACAAACATATGAAATATCAATTTTGATACCAATATAATGAGAATCAAGTGTATAACTCATACTTACCACCCTTATCATGCACAAGTTTAAAAGATATTCAAGAAGGGTATACAAGGCATGGTCGCCCATCCAACCACCCTTAAAAGGTAGGGGTTTTCAAAAATTATGATTTGAAAGTAAATAGGCATAGTTTGAAAACTCTACCATTTGAAGAATAGAAACTAGTTTTAAAGATATTTTTTAAAAACTAGTAAGAAATCCTTCAAAATATGAAACCAAATCATATATACCATGAAGACATGAAAATCACATAATAATTGACATTCAAAGTCTATAAAGCACAAAGCACATATATGCTCATGAAATAAAAATCATGAGTAAACACAAACATAGAGTGTAAAAGAGACATGTGAAAAACATAATCATGGAAATAGGCATTGAAACTCATACGAAATTCCTTTACAAACATGAAACACTTAAAAATTTTAATTTTCATTAAAACAAAACAAACTTCAAGACACATGTATATTTTGTATAAAATAGAGTATACATACATATCTAAAATATAAACGAGTCCACAAAAGTATATTGCATGAAGGCAAGTGGCTCAAGGATGTACATGTATATCTATTAGTTTAGACAAAAGTAACATATACATGAAGCTAAACATTTACAAAAATAGAGAATATGAGTTAGAATGCAAGAGTCATCAAAACTAGGCTATACAAGTACATCTAATGGGTACAAATGAGTAATTTAGCATAAACATATAAAAGTTTATTTGTGACTTACTAGATGTACAAGTATATATCCAAGTTTAATGAAAACTAACATTTAAACATGTAATCAAATCATGAAGCATAAAACAAGACATAAATCAACATGATAAACATAGATACGATCATTATGTAAATCCACATGCTATTAGAGCTATGATAAACATGATAGCTAAACATATGCGAGAACACAAAAATAATGGTCCATATAAACATGGGTGATCTCAAATGCTATACATGCATGTCAATGGTCTAATAATCATGGCATTTAACATACTAATCAAAGCATGCTAAAACTCAATAATGTGAAAAACATGTAAATAAAATTGGGAGTTAGAGATCGATACCAAAAAAAATGAAGGCATCTCTCTAGTTCTCCAAACCAAGGTGGTCCTCTCACCAAACTCCCCTTGAAAGCGATGCATCCAAATAGGTCTCCATTAGGCTCGGAACGCATCCGCCTCAAAGCACCATCACTCTCACGTCATGTGAGAGCCCACACCTACATCAAATACCATAGGGGTGGCTTTTGGTACCCACACTCTTTTGGGTCCTAAAGAGTTAGTGTCACGAACCCACACAAGATTATTTGTCCTATTTATATGATCATAGCAAAATTTAGCTAAATGGTCATTCCGACCACAATAAGTGCATCTATAAATTCTTTCATATTTAAATGCATAATGAGTGTGTGGCTTAAGAACATGTGAATTGTGAGCATGAGTAGTTTTAACATGAGTGTCATGTGAAGTGTTGGCATAATGAGCATGAGAATTTTAGCATGAGTAGTTTTATCATTCTTAGCATGTGGAGAGTGCAAATGCTTCTTTGAAAATATTTCCTCTAATTTATTAGTATTAAAAGCACATTCTTTTAAAACATTTCCAAAATCATTGATTTTAATTTTTAACAAGGATAATTCATTTTCATCAATTTTTGGAAATTTAGCTTTACAAGCAACTTTATAAGCATCAAACTCTCTTTTAGTTGAAATAAGATTAGAAGAAAGTTCTTCCTTTTCTTTTGAAACAATTGCAAGTTGATTTTTAAGCATCTCAATTTCCTTTTTCAATTTTGAACACTCTACCTTTTTATCATCATAACTTTCTGAAAGTTCAACAAAAGCATGATCTAACATTTCTCTACTTATTTCATTTTCAACATCAAGTGGTAGAGAAGTTACCTTGGGTGTGTTTGTCATGAAACACATATTTGCCGTGTCGACCTCATCTTCGGATTCACTTTCCGAATCCCAAGTAGCTTTGTATACCTTCTTTTCAACTGACCTCTTTTGCTTCAAGGAGGAGATCATCTTTTTCTTGAAATCGGGGCAATCGGCCATGATGTGTCCGGGTTTCCGACAGTTGTAGCATATAATCCTTTTCTCCTCCTTCCCTTCCTATTGTCTTCTATAGTTGAGCTTATTCTTGCGGTATATTCTCTTTGCATTTCTTACAAAGAGAGATAGCTCTTCATCATCTTCTTCATCTTCTTCATCATCGTAGTTGGAAGAGGAAGACTTGAAAGTTATGGACTTCTTCTTTTGAGGTACCGCTTCTTCTCTTGCCTTCTTCTCCATCTCATGAGTCTTAAGGTTTCCAATAAGACTTATGAGCTCCATCTCATCTTTATAATTCAACTCCTTTAAGGTGGTAGCTTTGATCTCCCATGACGAAGGAAGAGCACGAATCACTTTGCGCACCTTTTGGTCGTTACTTATATCATCACATAGAGAAGAAAGAGCATTGGTAATCTTAGTAAACTTGGTAATCATAGTATCAATAGACTCATCTTCAAGCATTTTAAAACTTTCATATTGGGAACGCAAGAGATCGATTTTGGCTCTCTTGACTTGTGATGTCCCCTCATGAGTGACTAATAAGTATTGCCAAATCTCATAGGCGGATTTGCAATGGATAACCCGTGTAAGATCATCCTCATTCAAGGCTGTGAGAAGGGAATTTTGAGCCTTAGAATTAGCCTCATATTCCATGTAGGTAAATTCGGACCAAGTGTTCTCCTCACTTTCGGGTCTACTATAAGGCTTGGTCTAGGACTTAGCAACTAGACTACCTAGAGATTGTAAAAAAATAGTCATCCTAACTTTCCAAATGGGGAAGTTGAGTCCATCAAATTTGGGAGGGGTCTTAATGTTATCGGCCATCTTTACTAGTGTATGAATGAAAGTATGCAAATAGTGATTAGCAAATTTTAGGATCTCTCTAAGGATGTGAAGCCAAAAACTAGAGTCCTAACTCTGATACCAATTGAAATCACCTAGAGGGGGGGTGCATAGGTGATAATGCTAAACAATACACAAATTTAAAAGTTATGATGCAACGATCACCCGAAACAAGACTAGAAGTCGAATACCCCGTGAAGGGCTCTGAACTCCTTCCTCGTGATTCCTCTAGATAAGAGTTTGAGGTGCGCAATGCAATCTTGTTGTGTGAGTATTGATCGACAATGTAGCAATGAATATGAAGCAAGTAAATATAGCAATGAATATAAAGCAAATAAATGAAGCAAGTAAACCAATCGCAAACACAGAGATTTGTTCCGAGGTTCGAGCACCCAGCTCTACGTCCCCACCTTCACCCAGAAGGATTTTGATCCAGTAGAACTTTCACAAAGGATTACAATCACTAGGGAGTACCCAACTCCTCAATCACACTCCTCTAGTCCAGAGGTAGTGGAGCAACAATACAATAAGCACTGGATAATCAAAAGACCACAAACTCTCTCTTGAAAAACTTTCTTTACAAAAATCCTAGAGAATAATATATAAGATTGAAACTCAAGGTTTTGTAAGTGATATAAAAATAGAAGAGACATTTTAAGAACCAAAAAAACTTTCAGAAAACTTTTGAAAATAATAGCCCAAAACTTAAACAAAAGCTCTTTCTCAAGAAAACTCAAAACTTTTGATCTTTGAATTTGTTGTTGTGAAAACCTCTACCCTAATGACCCCTTATATAGGATTTAGGAAGAGTAAATATAGAAAAGTTTTACCTGAATATAAGAGGAAGAAATTGACCCTCTAATACAGCTAACCACGTTTTATTTAAACTTAAACACATTTTGAAAACATGTTAAAAATCAGCCTCCAGAAAATTAGCCATTACTGCCAATCTGACAGATTGGTCACCTTTGAGCACATATTTCAGACTGTAAACGTCCGAATTAAGAATTAGGTATATAGGAATAATTTGTAAATATTTACGTCTTCTTTTTAATGCAACTGAAATAAACTCAATATCAGTTTTGATGAGAAAGTTATCAATAAAACACTGACAGGTGTCAAATCAGAAACTGTAAGCGATTTTTAGAACAAGAACAGAGTTCAACCAAATATTTGACATCTTTAAAATTTGAATTTGAAAATGATTATTGAATAAGAAATTTAGATCTAAAAGTTATCTTTGAAATGCAAGTTAAATCATGTTATTTGAATATAATAATAAAACGTTATGTTAACAACTATAAAAGGGTGTCAAGCAGATCAACATAACTAAAACTGGTTCAAATCTAAAACTCAATATATGTACTTGAAATCTAAAACCGATTAAATCAAAAACCAAATATATTGAATTTATGTGTGTGTATTTAAGCTTCAAACGTATATACTATTCTTTAACAAACTAAAAATATAAAAACTTTATAGGAAGGTGTCTATTGAGCTTCAAACGTATATACTATTCTTTAACAAACTAAAAATATAAAAACTTTATAGGAAGGTGCCTCTGAACCGCGTTGCCGAGCTAGAGCCTTCTCTCCTATGAAAACATCCTCTTGCGTCATTTGCCTTTTAGCGCCATTATCCTTGCAATATGCTTAATAAGACCATCATGACTAGTACAAACCTGAAACTCATTCTAAACAACTTATTAGTACCAAATAACTTCTATGAGTTTTGTTATCATCAAAACTTAAACAAATAGAGAGTGTAACCTTTGGGCCAACAAAAACATGTATAAAATGGGAATACAAGTTTGAAAAGCATGAATCATCAAAATTAGGCTATACTAGTACATCTAATGGGTACAAATGATCAATTTAAGCACAAACATATAATAGTCAATTTGTAGCTCACTAGTTGTACAAGTATATACACAAGTTTTAATAAAAGGTTACATTTAAACATGTAATCAAAACATGAAGTGCGAAAAATCATAAAAAAAAACCCAATATGATCATTATGTAGATGCACATGCTATTAGAGTTATGATATATACAATAGCTAAACTATAGTGAGAACACTAAATATAAGTCTATATAAACATGGGTGTTTCTCAAATATTATGTATGTATGTCATAAATATAATTATCATGGCATATGGTATAATGATCATTAAAACATGACATGCTAAAAATGAATAATTTAAAAGCATGTAGACATAAATGAGAGTAAGAGATAGTTACCAAAACCAAGAGGGCACATCTCTATGTCTCCAAACCATGGTGGTCCTCCCACCAAACTCCCCTTGAAAGTGATGCATTCAAAATTGTCACCGTTTAGCTCGGAATGCATTCACCTCAAGGCACCAACGCATCTCACGTCATGTGAGAGCCCACACCTACATCAAATAAAATAGGAGTGGCTTTTCGTACCTATACTCTTTTGGGCCTATGGGGGTGCTAATTCCTAACCCAAACAAATCTATTTGTAAAATTTTCATTATGTACTCTATCATAACAAAATCTTCAAGGTGGCCCTTACGTCCATAATGTGTACATGTGTACACATGAGCATACATAGTGTTATGTGTATGAACGTGAGGAGCATGTGTATGCCGCATATGGTGTGCATGAACATGTGGTGCATGTTTCTTGTGAAACATGGATTCCAATTTCTTATGATCCATAGCACATTGGCTCAAAGTGGAGCCCAAACAATCAACACTTTTCTTCAAAACACAAATATCATTTTAATACTTGAAGATAAAGAGGAGCGTGCAATAGGTATGCTAGATGATGAAACTACACTAGCATGGCAAACATGAGAAGAAAAATCATTTTTCAAAGAAATATTTTCCTTTGAAACCAAATCTAATTCTTTTGAAATAGAAATAATTTTGTTTTTTAAAGAATCATTTTATTTTAAAACAGTATCAAGTTTTGAAGACAAAATTTCATTCTTCTTCAAAACGTCATCACAATTATTTTTATTTTTCAAAATTTCATTTTCCTTTAATGCAAGATCAAGTTGGGATTTAAGTGAGTCACGTTCACTTGAAATCTCTTCCTTCTCTTGCAAAACCAAATCAATTTTGAACACAAATCCTTATTTTCTTCTTTTAATTCAAAACTTTTCATTTTCAAAAGCTTATATTTTTCTAACAATTTTTCACAATTTATAGCTAGTTCATTATTTAAAGTATGTGCATCCATACACGCATTACAAGAAGAACTAGTACTATCATCTAGTTGAGTATCCGAATATACCTCAAGGGAGTCATTCCCTTGGACCATATAGCAATGTTGATCGGATTCTTCTCCACCAGATTTCTCCTCCTCATTGATTTGCGTTTGTTGCTCAGGAGATGTCAATATGTTCCACACTGTAAAGGTGGAATTAAAATAAGAAACCATATTTAAATATTCTTTACTAAGAGATTTTCTAAGTGCCTTTAGGGCTTGTGCATTATCTTTTTTATGCTTGCTATTGCCAAGATAAGATTCTTGGTAACGGCAAGGTGAACATGAAAACCTAGGGTTTTTAGGTACATACTCATCTTATGCTTCCACATATCGATGTTAGAAACATCAAACATAGGAGGGGCAAGATAATTCATGAGTGTGTGTAAACAAATAAGTGTGCAAATGCAAATCTAGATTAGCAATCAAGATCTAACTCCTAGGTGGTTAAACCTAATATCAGGAGCGTAGGCTCTGATACCAATTGAAATACACCTAGAGGAGGGGTGAATAGGTGCAAGGCTAATCTAATGACAAATAATGCGGAATTTAAAAACTAATTGCAAAACACTTAGTGTAACCAAAGAGTGTAGCCGAATTCCCGATGAAGGGCTCTGGACTAACTCCTCTTGATTCCTCTGAATAAGAGTTGAGGTGCTACATGAAGCTCTCTTGGTTTAACACAAGTATGGCACACAAACAAACCCAAGCATATATATGACATGAACAATATGATGTAATGCACAATATAAGAGAGAGAGTTAGAGATAGTGGATCAAATGCAAACACAAGGATATGTTTCGAGGTTCGAGCAGCCAACTCTACGTCCCCGCCTTCACACAGAAGGATTTCCACTATATCGTCCACACAGGACTTTCCACATAAGGAACCTCCACTAAGGATTTGGGTAATACAAACTGAGAGTACACAACTCCTCTCTCCAATAATACAACCTCTACGTAAGAGTCAAGGCACAACACAAATCACCTCTACACTTAGAGGGATGGGCATTTAGCCAAACAAGATCAACCTCACACAAGAGGCATAAGGCACAAAGCCACCTCTCCAACAATCACCTCTTCACTAAGAGGGATATCAACACAATCACCTCTCACTAGAGGGATATCACAAAGAAAGGAGGGTTTACAACACTTGGTGGTATAAACAACCACAAACCAATTTTCTCACAAATAGATCCTAATAGATAGGATAGATAGATAGGCCCAAGTGTGAGAAAATAAAGAGTTTGGAAATCAAAATCACAAAGAAAAACTCTTAGGAAAACTTCTAGAATAGCTATAGAAATGAAGATCAAAAACAAATTCCTAAAGACTCTATTTTTCTTTGATTTTTCCAACCCTTTAAAACAAATAAAGAATGATCTTTTAAACCCAAAAACTCTTTCAAAACTTGCTGTTAAAACGCTTAAGAAGATGAGAATTTTTCTCTTGAAATTGTTGACTAAAACAGCTCAAAGAGGTGGGTATATATAGCCCACCAAAAATTCTGCCCGTTGGCAGCAGGAAAGGGCAATTTTGCCCTTCCGGTTGACCGGCTGGTCGACCGGCCAACGGTCACTTTTCTGACCGTTGTGCCTGCGGTCGACCGCCCGGTCGACCGGCCCCCACCCGAGAGTGAGGTGCTCTCAGTCGGTCGACCGCGCGGTCGACCGGCCGATATGGCTGGCCATGTGCACATCTTCGTGCACATCGGTCAACCGTGCCGGTCGACCGGCTCTTGGTCCGGTCGACCATCCGATCGACCGCCAGAGCAAACTGGCCAGGGATTTAAGGATTGAAAAACTTGTCTTTTTATTACCAATTAAATCCCATAAAATCACATAAATTTTACAAAAATAAGTTCTTTTATTATCTTTGAAATACAAATATGTGTGACTAAAATTCAACACATATTATAAACAATTTGAACTATTTTTGTGACATAAAAATTTGCCTTAAATACAAAATCGTATTTTCCAAACTTTGGATTTTAAAATGAAAAACTGTTTTCTCCAAAACTTATGTAAATACAAAAACATGATATTGAAACAACTTTGAAGCATATTGTATATGGATAAAATCCAATATACATATAAAAATTTATATCTATATTTTTGACATGAAATCCAATATCGGTTAAACCGATAAACTTGAAACTTGTGTGTGTATTATAAACTTGAGCATATCAACACTATCTAATCTTTACAATGATCTAAACATACTAAACTAAACACAATACCGAGGACTTCTTGTAGAACTCCTTCTCCTAGCCGACTCGATCCAAACATGATCCAATGAGCTTGACTCTAACCGAGTACTAGATGCGATCTTGACGCTCGAGCTCTTGAATCAACATGTAAAAGCTCCAAAACACCTTTGTTGAAGCTAATCACCTACTAATATCTTGATCAAATATCTGAAACTAAATATCACAAGATTATTAGTAAACAATAACTACATGAGTTAATCATCATCTAAACTAGAGTGAAGGGCCTCTGGGCCAACAATCTCTCCCTTTTTGATGATGACAAAACTCATGGAGTTATATATGCATGGATTAAAGTTAAGCTTCATAGAAACTCCCCTTAACTCATGCATAGCAATAAACATAAGGATATGCAATGAATGTTCAATACAAATATGCATAAGTGAAGAATGCTTTTCCCGTTTTGCATAAACAAAAACATATATGCATATACCAATTGTAATTAAACATGCATATATAAATTATTCTCCGAATTTCTAAACATGCATATAAACTCAAAAATATTCTCCGAATTTCTCTCCCCCTTTTCGTTAATCATCAACAAAGGGGTGAAAAAAAATCAAGCAATAAAGATATATTGTGATATATATTCATGAAGAGGAGAGACGTGAAGTTAACTCCCCTTGCATACATGCATTTATTTGAAAAGAGATGACTAAATCCTAACCACATAAAGCATAATATGCAATGTATAAAAGAAGATGTGAAGCTCGTACTACACACATGTACTATATACTAAAGAAAAGTCAATCACTTCAATATGGCAAACACTCAACATGAATCTATATATAGAGAAGATATTAAGCTTCCTTGCATATAAGCAATATAAATCAAACATTATGATACCAATTAAAATTATATCAATTTAGGATGAAGGTATACATCGAAACATCTGATACCAAATTATGATACCAATTGAAAATAAACAAAATATTTTGAAGATACCAACAAAAATTTTGATACCAATTGAAAGTAAACAAAAAAAATTTAAGATACTTAAAAGATACCAATGTGAAAATATCTTGATACCAATTTAAAAAAATCTTGTAAATTTTGATAACAATAGAAAATGACACATTGTATATTTTTGATACCAATTGAAAGTTATAAATATATAGAAAATCTTGATACCAATTGAAAGTGACAATCAATTTCATAAGTAACTTGATACCAAAAAAAATTGTAAGTTTTGATATCAATAGAAAGTAAACACCAAATTAATTTAGGTAAGCATAACTTATATCAATATAGATACCAATGTAAAATGAAATATGATACCAATATTGAAAATGTTAACATATATCAAAACAAAATATTTTTCATCATAAAGAATGGGAATAAGATAAATCTATTGAAAGATACCAATTTGAAAGATAAAACATGAATTTTCTCCCCCTTTATGAAATACCAATAATAATCATGCATAAGCTTGTATGAGATATCAATTGAGAAATAATTATCATTAAGAACTAAATCAAGCTCAGCATAAACATAATTTGTGCTTTAAGATGTAAAGATATAGTAAGCACAATCAAATCACATATATGTATGAAAATGTGAATATCAATCGAAATTGATACTATTTAAGTTTGAAGCATACATATATAGAAACCGAAATATGAGTATACAAAAAAAAATATCAATTGAGATACCAATTGAAAAACACAATGATGAGGATCCAAGTGTATAACTCATAAATACCTTCTCTTTCATCCACATGTTAAAAAGATTTTCAAATAGGCGTACAAGGCATGGTCGCCCATCAGTCCACCCTTGGATGGAATGGGTTTTCAAAAATAAGTTTGAAAAATAAGTTTAGCATAATTGAAAAACACTTCCAAAATGAAGAACTATGCAACTAGTTTTATGATAATCTTGAAAACTAGTACGAAATCCTTCAAGTAAGAAATAAAATAAGAATATATTCCATGAAAAACATGTAAGTCACACGATCCTCAGCACTCAAAGTCTATAAAGCATATATCATACTCATGAAAATAAAATCATGAGAAAATATCAAGTAATGTGAGTGTAAGAATCATGGAATCACAAAATCATGGGAATAGGCAATAAAGCTCAATATGAAATTCCTTTGTAAACATGAAAAACATGAAAATTCAATTTTCATCAAAATAATTCAAACTTCAAAGCATATGTATGTTATGTCTAAACTAGAAGTATACATACATATCCAAACACAACTAAGTCCATAAAGAAATTTTGCATGAAACGCAAATGACTCAAGGGTATACATGTATATCTTAAAGTTTTAACAAAATTGACATATACATGAAGTTAAACATATGAAAACATGTACAAAATGGGAATACAAGTTTGAAATGCATGAATCATCAAAACTAGGCTATACTAGTACATCTAATGGGTACAAATGAGCAATTTAAGCACAAACATAAATAGTCAATTTGTGGCTCTCTAGTTGTACAAGTATATACACAAGCTTTAATAAAGGTTACATTTAAATATGTAATCAAAACATGAAGTACGAAAAATCATAAACAACATCCAATATGATCATTACATAGATGCACATGTTATTAGAGTTATGATATATACAATAGCTAAACCATAGTGAGAACACTAAATATAAGTCCATATAAGCATGAGTGTTTCTCAAATGCTATGTATGTATGTCATAAATCTAATTATCATGGCATATGACATAATGAGCATTAAAACATGACATGCTAAAAATAAATAATATAAAAGCATGTAAATATAAATGGGAGTAAGAGATAGTTACCAAAACTAAGAGAGCACATCTCTATGTCTCCAAACCATGGTGGTCCTCCCACCAAACTCCCCTTGAAAGTGATGCATCCAAAATGTCTCCGTTTAGCTCGAAACGCATTCACCTTAAGGTACCAACGCATCTCACGTCATGTGAGAGCCCACACCTACATCAAATAAAATAGGAGTGACTTTTGGTACCCATACTTTCTTGAATCCATGGGGGTTAGCACATTTCCTAACCCAAACAAATCTATTTGAAAAATTTTCATTATGTACTCTATCATAACAAAATCTTGCAAGGTGGCCCTTACGTTCACAATGTGTACCTGTGTACACATGAGCATACATAGTGTTATGTGTATGAACGTGAGGAGCATGTGTATGCCGTGTATGGTGTGCATGAACATGTGGTGCATGTTTCTTGTGAAACATGATTCCAATTTCTTATGATCCATAGCACTTTGGCTCAAAGTGGAGCCCAAACAATCAACACTTTTCTTTAAAACACAAATATCATTTTTAATACTTGAAGATAAAGAGGAGCATGCAATAGGCATGCTAGATGATGAAGCTACGCTAGCATGGCAAACATGAGAAGAAAAATCATTTTTTAAAGAAATATTTTTCTTTGAAACCAAATCCAATTCTTTTGAAATAAAAATAATTTTGTTTTTCAAAGAATCATTTTATTTTAAAACAATATCAAGTTTGAAGACAAAATTTCATTCTTCTTCAAAACATCATCACAATTATTTTTATTTTTCAAAATTTCATTTTCTTTAATGCAAGGTCAAGTTGGGATTTAAGTGAGTCATGTTCACTTGAAATCTCTTCCTTCTCTTGCAAAACCAAATCAATTTTTGAACACAAATCCTTATTTTTTTTCTTTTAATTCAAAACTTTTCTTTTACAAAAGTTTATGTTTTTCTAACAATTTTTCACAACCTATAGCTAGTTCATTATTTAAAGCATGTGCATCCATACACTCATTACAAGAAGAACTAGTACTATCATCTAGTTGAGTATCTGAATGTACCTCAAGAGAGTCATTCCCTTGGACCATGTAGTAATGTTGTTCAGATTCTTCTCCACTAGATTTCTCCTCCTCATTGATTTGCGTTTGTAGCTCGGGAGATGTTAATATGTTCCACACTGCAAAGGCGAAATTACATTCAGAAACCATATTTAAATATTCTTTACTAAGAGATTTTCTAAGTTCCTTTAGGGCTTTTGCATTAGCCTTTCTATGCTTGCTATTGTCAAGATAAGATTCCTTAGTAACAGTAAGGTGAACATGAAAACCTAGGGTTTTTAAGTAAGCACTCATTCTAAGTTTTCACATATCGATGTTAGAAACATCAAACATGGGAGGGGCAAGATAATCCATGAGTGTGTGTAAACAAATAAGTGTGCAAATGCAAATCAAAATTAGCAATCAAGATCTCACTCCTAGGTGGTTAAACCTAATATCAGGAGTGTAGGTTCTGATTCCAATTGAAATACACCTAGAGGGGAGTAAATAGGTATAAGGCTAATCTGATGAAAAATAATGCGAAATTTAAAAACTAATTGCAAACACACTTAGTGTAACCAAAGAGTGTAGCCGAATTCCCGGTGAAGGACTCTAGACTAACTCCTCTTGATTCCTCTGAATAAGAGTTGAGGTGCTATATAAAGCTCTCTTGGTTTAACACAAGTATGGCACACAAACAAACCCAAGCATATATTTGATATGAACAATATGATGCAATACACAATATAAGAGAGAGAGTTAGAGATAGTGGATCAAACGCAAGAACAAGGATATGTTTCGAGGTTCGAGCACCCAGCTCTACGTCCCCGCCTTCACACAGAAGGATTTCAACTATATCGTCCACACAGGACTTCCCACACAGGGAACCTCCACTGAGGATTTGGGTAATACAAACCGGGAGTACACAACTCCTCTCTCCAATAATACAACCTCTACACAAGAGGCAAGGCACAACACAAATCACCTCTACACTTAGAGGGATGGGCACTTAGCCAAATAAGATCAACCTCACACAAGAGGGATAAGGCACAAAGCCACCACTCCAACAATCACCTCTTCACTAAGAGGGATATCAACACAATCACCTCTCATTAGAGGGATATCACAAAGAAAAGAGGGTTTACAACACTTGGTGGTATCAACAACCACAAACCAATTTTCCCACAAAATAGATCCTAATAGATAGGATAGATAGATAGGCTCAAGTGTGAGAAAATAAAGAGTTCGAAAATCAAAATTACAAAGAAAAACTCTTGAGAAAACTTCTAGAATAGCTATGGAAATGAAGATCAAAAACTAATTCCCAAAGACTCTATTTTTCTTTGATTTTTCCAACCCTTTAAAACAAATAAAGATTAATCTTTTAAATCCAAAAACTCTTTCAAAACTTGTTGTTAAAACACTTAAGAAGATGAGAATTTTTGCTCTTGAATTTGTTGACTAAAACAGCTCAAAGAGGTGGGTATATATAGCCCACCAAAAATTCTACCTGTTGGCAGCAGGAAAGGGCAGTTTTGTCCTTCCAGTCGACCGGCCGGTCGACCAGCCAACGGTCACTTTTCTGACCGTTGTGCCTGCGGTCGACCGCCCAGTCGACCGTGCCTAGCCAACGGTCGACCGCCCGGTCGATCGGCCCCTACCCGAGAGTGGGGTGCTCTCAGTCGGTCGACCGCGCGGTCGACCGGCCGATATGGCTGGCCATGTGCACATCTTCGTGCACATCGGTCGACCGTGCCGGTCGACCGGGTCTTGGTCCGGTCAACCGTCAGAGTAAACTGGCCAGGGATTTAAGGATTGAAAAACTTGTCTTTTTATTACCAATTAAATCCCATAAAATCACATAAATTCCACAAAAATAAGTTCTTTATTATCTTTGAAATATAAATAAGTGTGACTAAAATTCAACACATATTATAAACAATTTGAACTATTTTGTGATATGAAAATTTGCCTTAAATACAAAAACTGTATTTTTCAAACTTTGAATTTTTGAAATGAAAAATCGTTTTCTCCAAAACTTATGTAACATGATATTGAAACAACTTTGAAGCATATTGTATATGGATAAAATTCAATATACATATAAAGATTTATATCTATATTTTTGACATGAAATCCAATATCGGTTAAACTGATAAACTTGAAACTTGTGTGTGTATTGTGAACTTGAGCATATCAACACTATCTAATCTTTACAATGATCTAAACATACTAAACTAAACACAATACTGAGGTCTTCTTGTAGAACTCCTTCTCCAAGCCGACTCGATCCAAACATGATCCAACGAGCTTGACTCCAACCGAGTACTAGATGCGATCTTGACGCTCGAGCTCTTGAATCAACATGTGAAAGCTCCAAAATACCTTTGTTGAAGCTAATCACCTACTAATATCTTGATTAAATATCTAAAACTAAATATCACAAGACTATTAGTAAACTATAACTACATGAGTTAATCATCATCAAAACTAGAGTGAAGGGCCTCTGGGCCAACAACTCTAACATTATTGCATGCACCGGTGAGGTCATCCCTCACAACGTATCTGAAAGTACACCTAGAGGGGGGTGAATAGGTGTACGGCTAATCTAATGACAAATAATGCGGAATTAAAAACTAAATACAACACACTTAGTGTAACCAAAGAGTGTAGCCGAATTCCCGGTGAAGGACTCTGGACTAACTCCTCTAATCTTCTCTAAATAAGAGTTGAGGTGCTATATGACGCTCTCTTAGTTAAACACAAGGGGCACACAATCAGACCAAGCATGTATATGATATGAATAATATGAACAATGCACAATGTAAGAGAGAGAGTTTAGAGATAGTGGATCAAACGCAAACACCAAGATATGTTTCGAGGTTCGAGCACCCAGCTCTACGTCCCCGCCTTCACACAGAAGGATTTCAACTAACTCATCCACATAGGACTTCCCACACAGGGAACCTCCACTAAGGATTTGGGAAATACAACTAGGAGTACACAACTCCTCTCTCAAACAAATACAACCTCTACACAAGAGACAAGGCACTAAGCCACACAAGATCAACCACACAAGATCAAATCAACCTCATAATTGAGGGATAGGCACAAAGCCAAACAATCACCTCTTCACTAAGAGGGATGCCACCATAACTTCCACAATCACCTCTCACTAGAGGGATATCAACACAATCACCTCTCACTAGAGGGATATCACAAAGTATGAAAGGTTACAACACTTTATGGTATCTCACAACCATAAACCAAATCTTTCTCACAAAACTTGATCCTAATAGATAGGATAGATATGATAAGCTCAAGTGTGAGAATATAAAGAGTTAAAAAACAAAAAACACAAGAAAAATACTTAGGAAAACAACTAGAATAAGATTGAAATGAAGATCAAAACCAATATCCCAAATATCCTATTTTTCTTTGATTTTTCCAACCCTTAAAAACAAATAAAGATGAAATCTTTTGGCTCTAAAACTCTTTTAAAACTTGTAGCTAAAACACTTATAAAGATGAAAAAATTTGCTATTAAAATTGTTGTCTAAAACTAGCTCAAATGTGGGGTATTTATAGCCCCCATAAAATTCTGCCCGTTGGCAGCTGGAAAAGGGCAAAACTGCCCTTCCGGTCGACCGGCCGGTCGACCGGCCAACGGTCACTTTTCTAACCATTGAGCCAGCGGTCAACCGCCCGGTCGACCGGGCCAAAGCCTACGGTCGACCGCCCAGTTGACCGGCCCCCACCCGAGAGTGGGTTGGTTCCAGTCGGTCGACCGCCTGGTCGACCGGCCGAAGAGGCTGGCCATGTGCACGTCTTCGTGCACATCGGTCGACCGTGCCGGTCGACCGCCAGAGCCTGACAGAGATAGTTTTTAGGATTTAAATACTTGACTTTTTAACTTCAAATAAATCCCATAAAATCACATAAATTCCACAAAAATCTGTTCTTATTAGATCTTTGAAATACAAATATGTATGATAAAAATTCAACACATATTTCAAACAATTTGAACCATTTTTGTGTTGTTGAAAATTTGCCTTAAATCAAAAAACGTATTTTCTAAAACTTGGATTTTTGAAATGAAAAACCGTTTTCTCCAAAACTCCTGTAAATACAAAAACATGATATTGAAATAACTTTGAAGCATATTGTATATGGATAGAATCCAATATACATGAAAGATATTATATCTATGTTTTTGACATGAAAACCAAGATCAGTTAAACCGAAAAACCAAAACATGAAACTTTAAACTTGTGTGTGTATTGTGAACTTGAGCATATCAACAATATCTAATCTTTGCAATGATCTAAACACAAATCTTAAACTAAACAAACCGAGATCTTCTTGTAGAACTCCGTCTCCATGTCGACTCGATCCAAACACGATCCAACGAGCTTGACTCCAACAAAGTGCTAGATGCGATTTGGACGCGTGAGCTCTTGAATCCCATGTGAAAGCTCCAAAATACCTTTGTTGAAGCTAATCACCTACTAATATCTTGATCAAATATCTGAAATTAAATATCACAAGATTATTAGTAAACAATGATTACATGAGTTAATCATCATCAAAACTAGAGTGAAGGGCCTCTGGGCCAACAGTATCAAGACATCAGTGATGCACAAGAATCACTATTCATGGTCCCAGCAAAACGCAAGGGCCAAAAATTAATTCTTTTCGGAAGAATCAAGCCTGAATTGATGCCTCGCGAAGACTCAGAAAGCGAGAACGAATCCCCTCAATTCGTCCATTATGAGCCAAATGTACTCAGGATGATGGAGAACATGGGGTATGATTTAACAAAGAGTCCTGGCTTGAAATTTGGCAAAAGAAGGAGAACACTGCTTCGATCCTTCGTTCCAAAAGGGAAGACCCCAGATTTTTATCAGAAAACTCGCAGGGCGTTGGGCTTGATGGTCCAGAGGCCCATCACTCTAGTTTTGATGATGATTAACTCATGTAGTTATAGTTTACTAATAATCTTGTGATATTTAATTTCAGATATTTGATCAAGATTTTAGTAGGTGTTTAACTTCAACAAAGGAGTTTTGGAGCTTTCACATGTAGATTCAAGAGCTCGAGCGTCAAGATCGCATCTAGTACTCGGTTGGAGTCAAACTCGTTGGATCGCGTTTGGATCGAGTCGACTTGGAGACTGAGTTCTACAAGAAGACTTCGGTTTGTGTTTAATTTAAGATTGTATTTAGATCTTGTGTAAAGGTAAATAGTATTGATATGCTCAAGTTCACACACAACACACACACAAAAGTTTTAAAGTTTATTGGTTTTGGTTTTCAGTTTAACCGATTTTGGATTTCATGTAAAAACATAGATATAATATCTTTCATGTATATTGGATTCTATCCAAATACATTATGCTTCAATATTATTTCAATATCATGTTTTTGTATTTACATGAGTTTGGAGAAAACGGTTTTCCATTTCAAAAATTCAAGTTTTGGAAAATACAGATTTTGTTTAAAGGCTAAATTTCAATAGCACAAAAATAATTCAAATTGTTTATAATATGTGTTGAATTTTTATCACACATATTTTTAATTCAATGATCTAATAAGAACTTATTTTTGTGGAATTTTTGTGATTTAATTAGGATTAAATTAACTAAGTTTTCAATACCTGTTTCCTCAGCTAGACTGCACTGGCGATCGACCGGACGGTCGACCGGACCAAGAGTCGATCGATCGTCATGGTTGACCGATGTGCACAGGACGTGCA